>LOEQ01000604.1:515203-534528 GCA_001685075.1 Bramus lutescens | reverse complement strand
CTTCCCCGCTGATACATAGAATACAGGCAATTCTGCTTTCCTTAGGAGTATTCCAAGTGACTATGACACTTACATCAATCCTTAAGCCTGACACTAATTTCTATTTCTCCCTTTTGAGGTCCAGAATTGTGGCATCCTAGGGACAAAACACTCAAGAAACAGTGAAGGATGTCAGCTGGTCCACACTCGGTGCTGGGTGAGCCCTCGTCTTCCCGGCTCCCTTGCCTTCCATGAGCACGGTGCAGCTGCATCTAAATCTGGTGCAAATATCATTGCTATTTTTTCTGATTACTTGAACTTTCATTGTGGCTTTTGGCCTCATCTTTGTTTACTAAATAACAACACACACACCTTCATACAACGCACACTGGTAGTCATACAATGCACATGCACGCACACACAATGTTCACACAGTGCACACTGACGTTCATACATGCTAATGGACAGATACACATAAACATTCACACATGTGAATACACCTACTCAGGCGAGCACACAGGGACACAAAATGGGTGAAATCAAAGTCAACAGAATGTGGTTACCAATGTTTTCAGAGGCTAGAGGTAGTCAGCAGCCTGCTAGACGTGTGATTGGGTGGTGGCCTCCAGCTAACTTTTCTTAACATGAAACCATGTGTGGTATAGTTCTACTGCAGGATTCAGCAGTTGGACATCTAAAGCTTTTTAGCAGAAAAAAAGAGAATATTTTCAAGAGCTGGAAGCATAAACGTTATGTCACCATCAGAACTTGACCCAAGATGTCCTTCAGATACCAGTGCCCGCCATTCACTGCCCTTCGCTGTGCAATTCGGGAGGCCGCCATTGCCCAAGCTTTCATTCAATATTTCATTTGACATTAGTAGCTTGCCCATTTGGTATAGATATACTAATATGCAAACATTCTATGTATATGTTGAGTTTGGAAAACTTTTTAATTCACCATCAGGGAGATAACAAAAGCCCATTAAAACGTTGGGTTTTCAAATTAACAAATGCTAGGACTGTTTTTGAAATCAAACTTTCCCAAGATAGATACCATATGAATAAGTAAATAAACCTTGCTGGCAGATGTAGCTCCTTTAGCTTCCTGTGTGTGTAGGCGATGTATACCATTCAAGAGAAAGCTCCAGGGCATGGCTTTCCTACCTTTGCTTCTGTTTCCAGTGCTTGCTATGGAAGCATTTTTAATAGCTTTATTCATATAAATATATAAAATTTAATAAAATTGCTCATCTGATTTGGAGCTTTAGGCACAGTTATGAACAACACCTACCCCACTTTTTAACACTTTGTACATGCTGTATTTGAAAGAACTTGTTCACATGTAGGACATCCCAAAACATCTACAAGTCCATGTCCTATGAAAACCTTTTAGGATCGTAAATATTTGCAGGCCTTAGTTTCTCCATCTGTAAAACAGGAGCAATACCTACTTCATAGACTTCTTGTGGGACTTACCCAAATTTTCCATGCCCTCGCGACTTAGTAAGTAATAAATAATCCTGGGTTTCATTTGTTATTTTCCTTTTAACCAACAGAGCTCCTGGAGAGTCCACAGTCCAGCACAGAAGCAAACACAAGTCTATACAAGTCTATGTGCTACAATAGGCCCTGGTAGAAAGAAAGGGCATTGGAATCTGAACAGGGCAGTAGGAAAGCCTCCGAAGGAGAGGTGAACCTTGATTCATTTCCTGAAGAAGAAACTCAGTTTCCCTGAGAGAAGAAAGAAGTCACAGGCATAATGGACAGCATCAGCACAGAGTTAGCTGTCTGTTGAATTCATGGAGAGAGATGTGTGTGAGGGGGTGTGCTGGGGAGACCTAGAACTTCAACGTGTGCACACCTTTGTGTGTTTGTAGATATCAGCTGGCTTCTTTCAACATCATTCAATGATTTACGACAAGCCTTCTAGGCATGGCCCTTCCGTGACCACAGCCTGTCACCTTCCGTTGACTCTGAAGCCCGCTGACATGTCTCCAGTGGACAGACGCTTAAATGTAATTGGGCTGCTGTGAAGCAAGTTGAGTTATTGTCATGACAATCACATGGCATTGGCTGGTGGTGAGGTAGGATTTCCCGAACTCTAATGGTCAGACTACGGTGTGGAGTAGGCAGTTTTGCTTTGGACACCCATGTGGCCAGCCGGACCTGGTGAAGAGGTGCATGTGGATGACACTCAGTCCCCTCTTTCTGGGCTACTGACCCCCTGTTTGGTCAGTAGCCCAATTAGATTGATCAAATTGTTTCCAGCCTCTTGGCCACTAAGGCCAGGCAATGGGAGACTGTGGCAGGATGAAGGGGCACGAAAAGGGAGTGGAAGGCCATGTGGTTTATCCCACTATGTCCGGCCTCTGTCTGGTTCTAGTAGTGGCAGTGTCCATCTGTGGCCCCAAGTCTTGACAGGTACCCCATCCTCCTGTTCATCTCCTTCTGATGCCTTCTTCTGCTCCCCACTACTGTTGCCAGTCCTGGTGACCAGCCCTTCCCTCTTGGCTCCTTTTGCTCTGTCCACATGCCCTTGCTGAGGCCTAGACTAAGTACACACAGTATAACCATTTGGAATAAACCACTACTTCCCCACAGAGACACCAACCAATCCAATTCCTTGCTAGTCCATCCTTTATCTTGAGGTTGCTTGAAGGAAACAATGACATCATTGTTTTAATTAGTTCTTTGGTAACTTCAAACCGTGAGTCTTGACTATGTTAACCACCTCCTCTAACTTTTCCCAGATCCCTTCCCTGTCTACTCAACTTGGTGTCCCTTTTTTCACCTGTCAAATACAATTTGTGCTGTCCACAGACTATGAGATGTCTGGCCTTCCCTAGAGCATGTTCTATGTACCAGCGGAAACACTCTGAGAAAACTGAGTCTTCCTCTCTCAGCAGCTATCAGTTGTCCATAGCTCCTGTGGGACCTTAATGCATCCCTTCTCTCTGCATATTGGGATTTGGTCTGGCTTGCCTTTCCAAGGGACTTATACATCCTGCCATGACCACGGTGAGTTCATATGTGCAGAGGACTGGTTCTTAAGGGTCTTTCTCATCCCTTCTTCTGCAGTGATCTCTGAGTCCCGGGAGGAGAGAGTGCACATAACATAGATATTTCATTTTAGTCTGAGCATTCCACAGGCTCTTATCCTCTGCACCTTGACTGGTTATGGGCTTCTCTGTTGATCACTGTTTACTGCAAATAGACATCTCTCTGATGAGAGTTCAGAGTTTCTCCATGGTATGAAGGTAAGTCTTCAGGAGTCAGTTGAATACTATGTCCAGTTAGCAGAATAGTGGTAGTAGCTTCTTCCCCTGGGAACTAGGCCCTGTCTTCCACAGTTTCTTGGATCAGTACTCGTACCAGGCATGGATTTCATCTTGTGAAGCAGGATTTAAATCCAAAAGTGCTTGGTTACCCCTGTGATGTTCCTGACATGTTCTCACCAGTGAGCATGTCCTGCCAGGCAAGTTCTTATTGTGCATAGGTAAGATTTATGATTCCTTTCCTCCTCTGGTAGTTTGCACATCACCTTCCAGTACTATGAAAGCTAGCCAGTAGGGAATGACACTTCTAAGGTCAGTACTAGCTTAAAACCGCCATAGTCTATGTCCCAAGTATGGAGTATCTTCAGCAACAGAGTCTCAACATCAAATTCTGAATGGTTACCGGTATCTTTGGTAATAGCCTGCAAGTTTTGAGGGTGTATGGGACCTCAATTACCAAAACTCTGAAATAGGAAGGGTTAAATTGGAGCTGACAGGTAGAGGAGGTGAGAAATAAATATGAAAGGGAGAATAAATAACTTCAAAGACCTTTTGAAAAGGTCACATGGGAATCTGTCTGCTGCTGAAGAAGCTTCAATATTCAATATACATATGTATGCGTTGATATATAGATACATATATGTGTGTGTGTGTATATATATGTATATGAGACAGACAGATAGACAGAAAGACAGACAGAATGTAGTTCTAGAATGGGTCAACAGTGCTTGGCTCGATGCCACAGCCTAACACATAAAAACCCTAGCTCCAAGAATGAACAATTTTCCTCCTTTGGAGTTGTTGCCATCATGTGTCTTGACATATAATCTTCTGAAGATTCTCCTGGGGGCTTATATATTAGCTGCTATTGTCATTACAGTCATTGTTGCAATGCTAATTGATGGTAGAATTAAGGGATGCTAGATCTGGAGAGCACCTAGGGATTGCCTCAGACACCCTTACATTTACATTCAAAGAAATGGAGGCCCATAATGCTTTTTCACATCCACACAGCTTGCCGGTAGTGGAGCTAAGGATAGCATCAGTCCACATTGTAAGAGGGCCAGCTGTGTTTACATCCATTCTGTTTGGCTTCTTTAATTAAGCTGTTGATTCCCTCGATGACCTCATCCACTTGTTTTAGAAATGAGTTACGTAAGCCTGACTCCTCCACGAACGCTTTATTTGCTCCCTCCGAGAAAAGCATCATGCTGTCCCAAAATAAGCAGGAGTTCAAGAGAATACCCCATTTCATTGCTCCTGTGCCGGTGGCTGACTCACTTACTCCTGGGCCTGTGAGCTCGTACTCATCAATCACTCATCCTCAGAAGAACTCTCCGCTACCGCTGTCTGGTCTCCCAGGGCAACACCCTCCCCGCACCGCGCCCCCCCCCCACTAGGTTTCCCTGTTGCACGGTGGAAGAGGCCACTTTCGGGTTCTCACCTCTGCACAGAGAACAGAGTCAGCTTGTGAAGGCTAAAAACCCTGAAAGCAATGGAACGGAAAGAGGACATTTTTGTCTTGTTTTCCCAGATTTTAAACAGATACGCAAACAGGAACACATTTCAGGGGCGATGGACGCAGGAGAAGCAGTCAATATCCTTCCCAAGTTCAACTGTAGGGGCTTAAACATCATCTCCAGCCCCTCCCCAAATGGGAGCAAACTTTAAATTACCTCCTTACCATGACTCCTCAACACATATCAGCTTGGAATCGTAGCCACCTGATCTTAAGTCATAGAATGCTTATGTTTCTATGATGCCCAAAGAAGTGGCTGATTGGGCAGTAAAATATTAGCGGAAACGTTAGCGTCACCGGGTTAACAAATCAAATCAGGTAAAGCAGGTGGGTTGGGAGACCAGGGCAGGTAAAGCTCCTTGTCCTCAGGTGATCTTTCCCCACCACTTCTAGGAGGCTGGCATCCTCTGGGGGAGGGGGGAGGGGAGCTGCCACAGCAGCTGCAGGTGCAGATGACGAAACAAAGATGCTTTGCTTTCTCTCAGCAGCTTCATCTCAGGGCTCTGTTCAATGGCCACCTGAAGCATGTTCTTAGCGCTTGAAGCAAGCCACAGACAGGTTCACCCAATCAAACTGACCAGGTGGAGGAAGAAAACGGACGCTTGCACTTTCTTCCGTGCCCTTCTTAATATGTAACACGTGATCGATCCTTATTATTGTGATGGAAACATCAGCATTCTTAGCGCCTTCTGCAGTCCTTGCAAGCAAAAGGATCCCTCACAGGGATGAAGAGTCACAGTGGTGAAAGCGTATCGAGAAAGGAGGAAAGGAATAGCTATGATTCCAGCTATAGGGCATGGGTTCACATATACTTTTGCTCATTCATGCATGACGTAAGTGAGGTTTGTAGTACTAGTGTCTGAGTGGACAGTGGTGGAGGTTGTGCATAGCGTAAAGCGGCTTAGGAAGTAGGAAGGCAATGGGATTCAAGTTCATGCCCAGCACCTGCAAAACAGCCTGAGGAGGCATCCTTTTCTAATTTGCCTATAGACATATTATTCCTCCACCTTCTTCCAAAGTAGTCCTTGGGCAAGCATTTGTATGCTGGCAGCTAGTTAGGAGAAAGAACAATGGAGACCAGGTGAGAAGAGAAAGGGACGTGGTGGGTGGATGGCTAGGCTATGAACAAGCAAAGTGAGTAGAATGATCCTGGTTAGGACCAAAGGGCCTGGCTGTCTTCTCTCTGTCCCCTAGCTCAGGAGCAAAGGGTTACTTTTGGAGGGCTAGAGTCTGGGTACAGGTGGGGATCAGAATTCTGTGGCTGAGCCTAACTGTGGGAGCCCTTCCTGAGATAGGAACTCTCTGTAGGTAATTTGAGGAGGACAAGATTCATTCAAGGCGGACATGCTAGGAAGAATATTCAGGAACGCGGTTGCCTGTGGGCACGACATCATTCACTTCAGTGACATCTGTCTTTTAACTGCTCCTCTCAGAGAAGAGGACGGTAAGAAAGAGAGCTGTCATTCCTTTAGCAGGAAAGTGTGGGAGAAAAGATTGATTCCAGATGTCTGGTGATCCTACCACATTCCAAATGCCAGTCACCATCACTGTCATTTACATAAATTCTGTAATGAGCTATACCACGTTAGAGCATAGATTGGCCCAGACTGACTGAGGAAATCAGGGTCCTTTCTTGGGTTTTGAGTCTCATTAATGAACAAATTTGAGAAATGATTCAAGTGGAAGCTCATGACAATTTTATTAGAGACTGGAAAGAGAAGCACCCAGCGTGGCAGCCGTTGATCTCAGTAGCTGCCAGGAGGAGAATGGAGGAGGAAAGGAAGAGAAACCAGGCCTGTCGAGTTACCAGTATGGAGGTCTGTCATTTGGTACCAGTCAGGAGGTAGAGGGATACATTAGAAAAAGGACATTCCTATTTTCTGGCCAACATCCAAAAGAAAGAGACAAAAAAAAAAAGAAAAGAAAAGAAAAGAAAGAAAGAAAGAAAGAAAGAAAGAAAGAAAGAAAGAAAGAAAGAAAAGAGTGTACCACCAGAAATGTGAGCAGATCCAAGGAACATCAAGGCAACCTCATGGCAGCTTTTGGGGACTGTTCTAGAGGCAAAAATTCTGGGAAGGAAAAGTATAGTATTAGTATGAATGAATCATTATTCTATTTCTTTAGCATGACTTAAGGTGAGCCAACCTTTCCTAAGGGTGCTCCCTCCTTCCTGAGGGGTGGTCCCTTGGCCACGGGATTGACCCAGCCCAGCTAGGCTGTTAGGTCCCCAACCAGGTCAGAGAGTCTATTCTCTTGGCCAGTGTAAAAGACATGACCCAAGTGGCTAAACAAAGACACAACTTCCAAAGCTTTGACATTCCTCAAGGCTTCTTCTGTAAGACCCTGTTTGCCATTTAAAAACATGAGGAAATCATAGTATGGCCTTAAGTAAACATCTTAAAACTGCTATACAGACTTAATATGTACCCCATAGGTGTATATACACTGTAAGTATGAATGTACATATGTGTACTTATTTGTATATATGGGTGCACAAGTGTCCAATGTTTGTATGTTTAGGGGTTATATGTGTACAAGGGTATATATATGCCTTGTACATGTGTATGTATGTGTGTGGGAATTTATGCATCCTGATACTTGGTATGCTGGCTAGTTTTATGTCAACTTGACACAAGCTAGAGTTGTCTGAAAGGAGGAAACCTCAAATGAGAAAATACCTTAGTAAGATCTGACTGTAAGGCATTTTTAAAATTAGTGATTGAAGGGGGAGAGCCCATCCCATTGCAGGTGGTGCCATCCCTGGGCTGGTGGTCCTGGGTTCTATAAGAAAGCAGGCTGAACAAGCCATGAGGAGCAAGCCAGTAAGCAGCATCCATCCATAGCCTCTGCATTAGCTCCTGCCTCCAGGTTTCAGCTTTACTTCAGCTCCTGTCCTGACTTCCTTCTGTAACAGACTATGATTTGAAAGCACAAGTCAAGTAAACCCTTTCCTCCCTCAACCCACATACACACACTGAACCATTCAGGAGTAAGCGCTGGGCAGGACGAATTCTCATTCCCTCTCTGTCCTTCTCCTTTTCTATTGTGTGGTGACTTTGAAACCATAACTCTGCTTCAGTCTGTTTCCTCATGGATAACATGTCCCTGTTTTATGTTAAGAAAAAGGCGAGAGATTGATTTCAGTTCTAACCAGGTATGTAATGTGCATATTACTTGGGAAGAATCAAAAATTGTATTTCAGAATGTTGAAAAATTAAAGTGTTTCTCACCCATTTGTGTTTCATCTTGTCAGAACTCTCTGTTTAGTTTTCTTTTTTACCCATTTTTAATTCATTAATTTGGTTTCTATATGTCCAACTTTTTGTTCTTTAGATATTATTTATACTAACCTCACAGATATGTGATTGGTTAATAATAGTAATAGTAATAATAATGTCTCATTCTTTGGCTACCGTATTCTCAAATGCTGGTACCCCTTGCCTTACAGAAGCTCTTCAGTTTCATGAGGTCCTGTTTATGAGGTCGCTTGTGCCCATGCTGTCCGTGTCCCATTCGGAAAGTTCTTCCCTGAGCCAGGGAGTTCAAATACATTCCCTACTTTCTCTTCTTTCAGATTTAGGATATCTGGTCTTGATAAATATGTATCTATTTCATTCTTCTGTAGGTAGCCCTCCAGACCAGCACCATTTATTAAAGATATGTCCTTTTCTTTAGTGTGTATTTTTTCTCTTCTTTATAAGAAAATGTGTCTATAGGTTTTGGACTTATGTCTGACACTTCAAGTTTATTTCACTGGTGAAAGTGTCTGTTTTTATGCTAGTGCCATGCTGTTTTTATTACTATAGCTCTGTAATATAACTTGAAATCTGGGATGGGGACACTTCCAGCAGTTTTCTTCTTATTCAGGGTTATTTTAACTATACTGGGGGTTTTATGCTTCCATATGAGTTGAAGGTAGTTCTTTTCAATTTTTCTGTGAAGAATGGTGTTGTAATTTTGATGAGGAGTGCCTTGAATCTATAGGCTGCTTTTGGTAGGATGGCCATTTTGACAATATTAATCTTATTGATCCACAAGCATGGGAGATTGTTCCATTTTCTGATGTCTTCTTCAATCTTAAAGTTTTTATTACAGAAGTCTTCCACTTGGTTGGTTAGCGTTACCTCAAAATTATTTTTAGATTATTGTGAAAGACACTATTTCTCAGTTTCTTTCTCAGTGTGTTTGTGGTTTGTAAATAGAAAGGCTACTGATTTTTATGTGTTGGTTTTGTACCCTGATACTTTGCTGAAAGTATTTCTCAGCTATATAAGTTCCCTGGTGGTGTCTTTAGGGTCTTTTGTGTATGAAATCTGACTAACTGTGAATAAGGATACCTTGTCTTCTTCCTTTCCTATTTGAATCCCATTGATCTCCTTTGGTTTTCTCATTGCTCTAGCTAAGACTTCAAGTACTGTGTTAACTAGGTATGGAGAGAGTGGACAACCTTGTCTTATTCCTGATTATAGTGGAAATGCTCTGAGTGTCTCCCCACTGAGTATTATGTGTCTGTGGGCTTGCTGTAAATTGTGCAGAGATATGTCTCTTGTATCCCTAGTCTGTCAGGACTTTTATCATGAAGTGATGTTGGATTTTTTTCAAATGCCTTTCCTACATCTAATGAGATGACCATGTAGTTTTTGCCTGCTTATGTGGCAGATTACATTGATTGATATCCATATGCATATTAAAACTACTTTGAAATTTCATCTTACCCCAGTCAGAATGGGCAAGAATAATAAAACAAGTGACAAACAGCACATGCCAGTGAGAATATGGAGAAAAGGAAGCATGCATTCATTGTTGGTGGGAATGCAAATGGGTGTAGCCCCTGGAAATTGAGGTGGAGATTGCTAAAAAAAAAAAAAGCTGAAAATTGGCCTATCACATTATCCAGCTATACCACTTTTTGAAATATACTACATCTTACTAAAGTTATACTTGCTAAACTATGTTCATTGCTGCTGTATTCATAATAGTCAGAAACTGGAAACAGCCTAGATATTCATTAACAGATGAATGGATGATGTAGTACATTTTCTCAATGGAATATTATGCAGCTATTAAGAAAAAGCAAAATTATTAATTTTTCAGGTAAATGAATAAAGCTAGAAACAACCATCCTGAATGTGGCACCCCCAGACCCCAAAAGACAAATATTAGCTATTTTTTCTTACATGTGGAATCTAACTTTTAAGCTTTAGCTATGTGTGTTTCACTTAGAATAAGGGTAATGATCTGTTCTGTCTCTTTAAGAGACAAGTCATGCCCACTCCCTCTCCAATCTGCTGAGGCAGGAAGAACTTCCTTCCTGCTTGCAGCTTGGGCCTCTTCCTTTCTCTCTCTCTCTCTCTCTCTCTCCCCCCTGCTCTTCTCCTTCTCTTCCTTCCATAATTCCATAACCCAATAAATAAATATCCAACCTCACTCTGCATGGCTTGCCTATCTGTCTGTCTCTTGCCCATAGCCGCCATGTGACTCACCACCTGGGACCAGCCTTTGGAGACCTGTGGCATGGTCTTGTGCACTGCCCCTGCCTGCGACCTGCTGCCTGCTGCTGCTCGGGGACCTTCAGCATTTCTGCTCCTGCAGCTACTCGGGAATCCTGCAACATTTTTAATTAAACCATTACAATAACCACAGAGGTTATGTAGCTAGTAAGAGACCAGGGGAAAGGAGGAATTCTTCCAAAGAAGAAGAAATATAGTATATTACTATAAAGTGATAAAGGAGACACTGGACTTGGAGGATTATATGGGAAAGGAAATGGGAGGGCAAGGTGAAGAAGGGTATGCTACAAACATTTTCAAAATCTGTGTGAAAACCTATTACCATAGAAATTTCCTGAAATATACGAAAGCATATGAAAGGGATTTAAAGAGAGTCTCTGAAATGAGGGAAACAGTGCCCCACTAGACATGTTATGCCACCAAGTAAAACCCCTAGTGTCCAGAATGGGTTACATCTCGTTGTTTTTTGGTTACTCTCAGCAACCTGATGTTAAGACCAAATTGCCAAAGTCATCACTAACTCACATCATCAAACATAGAGAAATTGTGCTGGTGCCCAAATAGAAGTTTCACCTCTATTGATTAGTGCTTCCAGTGGAAGGAATTTGCTATCTACTGGAGGAGAAATGCCATCATCAATTTTGCCCAGCTACAAGCCCTAAAACCTACAACAGAGATAGTGGTACAAACGTTATGGGAGAACCAACCACATTTTGATTGGATTTAAGGCACAATCCATTTGACTTAACCCATACCTGACCTACTAAAATGGCCAAGAACCTGAGACTAGACAAGTTATAGGCCTAGAGGTAAACCTAGTATTATTATTCTGCTAAAGGAACGTAGCAATAACATGAATCCTAATGGCATACTGCTATATCCATGTATCAGAGCTTCACTCAACCCTCATCAGAGAACTTCTTCTTACAACATATGATAATTAACAGAGAGATTTGCAACTGGACCATGTGGAGAGAATGAGAGACTTTGGAGCGCTCAGCTCTAAATGGGATGTTTTCATCAAGCCCCTCCCTTCACTGCTCAGGGATCTGTGCAGAAGAGAAGGAAAGTGTAAGAGGCAGCGGTGGTGGATGACTCCAAGGAAACAGTGTCTTCCAGACACAGCAGGACTGATGCACTTATGAACTCACAGAGACTGTGACAGCAGACTCAGAACTTGCATAGGCTCGTACCAGACAGAATTATAGCACTGAGAAGGAAAAATTGCTGCAATTTCTGCCACTAACCAAGAATCTGTTTGCAGCTGATAACTGCTGGGAAGGGGAAAATCAGTTTTTTCCAGTGGAGTGTCACTAGGTATATCAACCACACACCCTGGAGGGCCAGTGCCTAGGAGTAGTTCACTAACACAACACAAAAGAGACTCTCTCTCTCTCTCTCTCTCTCTCTCTCTCTCTTTCTCTCTCTCTCTTTCTGTTGTGTGGTGCGTACTATTTTTTTATTTTTAATTTTTTTGTTTCGTTTGATTTTCTTTCTTTTTCATGATTTGTTTTTTGAGAGAGAGGGAGAGAAAAAGAATGCAAAGTTGAACAAGTAGGGAGAGAAAAGGATCTGGAAGGGCTTGGGGATAGGAAAGATATGCTCAAAATATAATATAGAGAAAAGTTTTAAATAATATTTACAAAACAATTCTAAGTAGAAGGCGCTCCTGATTAATTCAGTCTTACATCCCGTTTGAATGGAGAAAATACTCTGACAGAAGTGGCTTGTTCAAGGCCACCCAGATTCTGGTCTCTGTTTCTTCTGAACCATGTTGCTAATATTTTCTCCAACAACTACCAAACATTCACTATGAGAGCTTGGAAAAGACCCATCACATGCGGGTTAATCTCTATGTTCTTCTAATGTGGTCTCTGCTGCCCTTCGCCCTGTGTTCTGAAAAACCCAACTTCTGGACACTACTTCCTTTCCACCTTTGCTTCCAGCTAATGGTACCAGGACTGGGATATTTGTACCCCACATTCTTTCATGTGGATTTCAGGTTTGACAGGAGTTAGGTTTGTGGAGAATGGTCATTTGATCAGCAATCAGTGGCTTCCTTACCTGGCTGTGGTTCCTTCTGATTTCCTGTGAAGTGTTGAGAAGAATAAAAAAAAGGTCCCCATTACTCCTGGTCCTGGTGGTTCATGCTCTCTGCAACCTTCCTCCACCCTGCTTTCCTCTGGCTGCAAGCTGTCTTTTCATTGAAATCATCAGACTGTACTAGTCTTTCTTGTTGAGACAGAAGGTACACCCAGGGTCTCTTACTCTGAGGACAGATTAAAAACTGCCTTCTCAGAGTTAAATGCAGGGCACATCACACCATGTATACAATGTGTCACATGTGACCCAGATGAGATTGTTTGCTTTTGGAAGACAGGGTCCCTCCCTAGTTCTGGGATTTCATACATGGACCCCAATACCCAGCTGAAGGCTTTTTTTTTTTTAAATCAGCCATCAGACCAGGGTTGTGAGCTCACTGTATTTTTTTTTATCTTGAATAAATGTCATGGGGACGTAGTATAGATTCCCCCAATCATCTTCCTCCACCTCCAAGGAAAGTCAGTTTGGTGTTATGACAGAAAGAGTCTTGAAGGATTCATTTTGAGAAACTGAAAATTGGTCCCTTGATCTAGATGCAAATCAGTAAGACACCAGTCACCCTGGATTTCCACCTCAAGCAACTGCAGGAATTGATGCGCAAAGGGTGTCCTGCCTCTCCTCTTTCCACCTGTTACAGGCCAAACCAGAGTGACTCACTGGGAGCCTATCCTAACGTCACTGCACTTGAGGGTCTGGGGTACAAGAGAAGCCCAAGAGAAAAGACAAAGGGCAAGGGGCTGCTTCAAGCGGCCCCCTCTACCAATCATCGTCTTTGAAAGGTGTCTGTTCCCCGTTTCCACTTCAAACGAGCCTCATCCACCAAATATTGATCCCTAGTCTTCCTTGGATATCACTGAGTGTTCTTTGTCTCCTTAGTAGAAATCTACTCATCTCAGCCAAGTTCTACCGAGACCTCTAGGTGCCCACAGTGGGCAGGTGCTATCTAAGAGGCAGGGATCCAAATATAACTTGAAAGGTTATTTTTTTTTTCTGTATCAAAATATACCACTGTGGTTAACTGTAAAAATTACCTGATCAATTCAGACAAACATCCCAAACAGTCTGCTAATCAGAGGAGACCCTTTCTAGCTGGAAATGCCTATGCTTTATCAGTGGACAGAAGGGTAGATTTCAGAGCCAGTCTGCCCTGTGTGCAGAATTCAGTTATAGAAGACGGAAGCTCTGTGACATTGGGGAGGTGCCACCTCTAGACCCAGCAGGAGGCTGGAATTTGTTTGATAAAAGGCCCTGTGCTCTTCCTTTGGTTCTGTGCTCACTGACCATTGGCAGCTTAAGGTCTCTAGATGTAATGAATGACGGTTCACTTCTGCAAAAGCTGACCATAGGGCTGTTTCTCTCTGCCTGGAAAGTCAGCTGTACCCATTTGCACCCCACCCTGCCTCTGCTTGTACTTTTCACCTCTCAAATAAGAACAATATGGAAGGCATACATGTCACACAGGGTTTGCTAACTGTATGCATAAAATCATTTTTGCGTGATTTCTCCTGGCAAATATCTCTTCACTCCAGAAATGGTACCAAAGGCACAATTCCACCCAAGGGCAGCTTGGAGAACCTTGAGTTTATTGAGATTACTCATAGAAGCATGAGTATCTCAAGGCCACTCCACTGGAGAATTTCCTCTCCACAATGGATTACTGCCTCCTTACCTTTGGGGAGGGTCTTTGGGAATCTTGTAACAACTTCCCGAGCTTCCCCGGTCTTAGGTATATCCTTAGTCACAGGAGTCTCCCTTCTTCCCCAAGGAGGGACTATTTTGATTAAATGAAAATAGATTGCGACAGATCTGCTCATATGATTATTTAATTGTGGGTGGAGTGTCTCCTCCATATACTTCTGACTGTCTCAAGGAGAGCCAGGTATCCTAGACACTGTAGACTCTTCTGGTTAGGAGGGGAGATGCTTCCTAGCATATCCGAATTCCCCTAAAGCTTGGTTAGAAAAAAACATGAAGAGACAGAAAGAAAACCAAAGGAAAACACAAAAGCAGCCCTTTGCTGGGAATGACCCAACTTCCTTTGGGGAGACTGTGACCGACTCTGCTTCCCAGGAATCAGAAATGATTAGTGACGGATCAAGACAGAGCAACCCTGTTGACCCGGGGTGACCATCAGACGGTTCAGGAAGGAAGGGGCGTGTTGATGAAGTGTTGACCTGCAACTACCGGCGCAGGTGTCCAACCATTTCAGTCCTGAGAGACTGGGATTGAATTTCTAGGGTTGCTTGAGAGGGCTCAGGACATGCTGCAGGGTAATAGGAAGGACATGGGGTGAGGAAAAGGTTTCTGCCACAGTGCTGAGAGACACATGATAGCTCAACAGGGAACCAAGAGTCAGGTTTAATATTGTTGCTGCCCCACACTTAATAATTGAGGTCAATGGTTTATCAAGTCCTTCCAGAGGGCCACAAAAAGGCCAGGCAGCAGAGCAAAAGGCAGCAGGAAAGGCTGAGCTGTGGGGGACAATCAGAGCTCCCGGAAGTCAGCCTGCTGGTGTCACAAGGAGGTGTTCCTAATAGAATTGGCCCCAGGCTTTGCACTGTGTTGGAAGTGCTACTTATGTGGCCTTGAAGAACCTCTGAAAATGTGTCCTTTCCCACCCAGTTAAGGCAAAATCTCTGGAAGACAATCTGATGACTTCCCCTGGATGGTCTGGCTTAAACCAGAAACAACACAACGGTTGTGCTGTAGCTGGAGCGTGCAGGCACTGAAGGGGGAAGAAGGCTGGAGACCCATGGTATATTTGGGTCTGAGCAATTGCCCTGGAACCTTGGAAAGAAAGCTGAAGCTCATTGGAGAGTAAGCGTAGGGTGTAAGGTGGTACAAACTGGGGCAGGGAGGCCATTCAGGATGTGAGGCGGGAGCTCGCGGGGATACTGCCCAGAAAGCTCGTGTGACACCGTTTCTCTCTGCACACTTCGCCCATGCTAACTGTTAAGCTAGAAAAGCCAACAGGAAAGAAACTTCTGATAGCTAAGGCAGCAGAAACGGGAAGGGCATTCAGGGGGCAGTTGCTATGATGGGCTTCGTGGCCTTGCTGGTGGTAAGGAGGGTGTATTTTTGGCCTCCGGGTCTTATGAGCAGAGAGAAATCAGGAAAGGGAAACCGAGCATACAATCCTGCAGAGGTTGGGGGGTAATTGCCTTTTGCAAGTGAGAGTTTGTCAAGGCTTTTCAGCAGCCTTGAGAGTGCTGGCATTAGGAGATAGATGTCCTGAGCCTGAAGGAAGACTCTGCCTGCCCCTTGGCACCTCGAAGGCCATCTGCCATTGGGAACAGAGGCTTAGAATGTTCCAGAAATTCCTTTAACAGCCTTCTTTCTACCCAGCCTACAACTACTAAAGCTCAGCCACTGGGAGAGCAGCTGTGAAGAGGAGACCCACAGAGGCCCACACTGCCTGGTTTTGCTCCATCTTTATCAGTCGACTTCAGAGGGGGTCAGCCTGCTGCTGGGCACTCATCTACTGTCTGTTTTGTGTCCTGGGAAGTAAAGCATATTCACATCCACGGGGCTAAGTACCACATTGCTTTTCTCGGGACTCACACAGCTTTGCCCATCATTCATTCTACTTTGGATCAATTTTGTAGGAAATAATATTATTATTTGCATCTCTGAAATAATGAAAGCCAGTGGTTGATACCCCGTGCAATCATTTGCAGGGTCAAAGGATGATGCTTGGAATATTCTGAGAGTAGGCTCACAATGAGAATTATTGATTTTTCTATTAATTATTGCTATTTATTTATTTAAAATGAAAAAAGACTGCCCTGGGGATTGAATTATAAACTATATTATAAGACAAGGCCCAAGAAGATGTGCTAATCGTGGAAAGTACGGAGCAAGGGGAAGGCTTCCTTCTTTCTGATGGACGATCTGTTCACACCTCAGACTAGGTTCGCAGCACACTTAAGTGTTTGTTCAGCTCTATCACAAACGGCCTGGAGAGCAGCTCAGGGTAAGTATGTGCTTAAATTGACCCAAGGCCCGGAGTTCACTCCCTAGCACCAAAGGGCCAAAGTTACTTCTATTATAAGTGTGCTGTAGTTGCCTTTGGAGAAAGAGGAAGATGGACTGATCCATTTGCCTTGGGAGAATGCCTAAATTAACGGGAGAACTCACTTTTGTTACTATCAGTTTTTCTTTGTGTCTGAGAGTAAAATGTGTGGCTTATTTTAATTTTTGTTTCTCCAGCTATTTCTCCTTTTTGAAGTGCTCATTTGGAAGAAGCAAGTCCGTCTATTGACACTGAAAATGAGTCATGTGAGAAGTGTTATTGCGTTCCTTTTGAGGGATATTTTTATTAATTTAGTTTTGTTTCCTTTAAGTTTTAGCAACAGGAAGACATGGACTTGCGGCATCCACAGGGATATGATCAAATGGAAACCTAAGTCCCTTGTTTGTCACTTAGTAAACACCGGACTAAACCTTCATAGGCTTTCTAGAAAGACTGACTGTCAAATAGTCCTTTTCTTCCTTTATTTTTTGCCTAAAAGTTATTAGGTGTTTCCATTTCAGGATGGACCAAAAACAACTGATGGAAGGCCCAAGCTGCACACTGACCAACTATTATTATTGTGAAAGCATGAAGCTAGTTGGGAGACAGATTCATCAGGGCTTGCAGAGGCCTTTCCGCACCTGTACATACTTAGACCAATTGCCACAGACTGGCAATTGGCAAATAGTTAACGATCCTCTGAGAAATAATCACAGATCAAGGCAACCAATCATGGCCACATTTGTGCAGATTTCCGTCAGTGGGCATAGCTAATAATATATGAACAAGAAATATCAAACTTTTGAAACATCAATGTGAGGGCTTCCCTAACTTCACTTGACATATCATGAATTAAACTGGGAGTCATTCAGTCTGCCACCCCACTTCTCTCTTCCTTCAAAATTAAAAGAATATTTTACATCCTGAGATTTATTTTAAGTAATTAAAAAAATTCCTTCCTGCATCCTCAGCACCAAAACCATTGGCAAACACTGAGCTGGGAGTGTGCCGGACACTTGTTGACTGGAAAGACTCTATCAGCAGCATATGTGGAGGGTCGCAAGCTAATTTGATTAGGATATCAAACCAGCATGCCCAAAATCCTGCTTTCTGTTAAGGAACTTGCCCCCTTAGGAAGGGAAACGATCTAGCTTCCCTGGCCTTCGAGTTCCTTCTCTGTAAACAAAGGGATAAGGCTTTATCTGGCTGTTTCCAGTTCTGTGAAGCAGAGAGGTCAAAGTCATCTGACATTGTCAAGGGATTGTTTTTCTGTTTAGGGAGACACTCAGTTCTGAGCTTGCTTTCCCTTCTTTTAAAATGCGCCTTTAAAAATCCTTCCTGCTTTTCAGTTCCTACCGGTACCTTTCCGTTGCTTTCTCTTTGGTGTCCTCACACAGCAGAAACTGGACAAAGGAAAGGAAGCGGCTTCTCGTGTCCTCCTGGCCTTGTATGTGTTCCCCAGCAGGCTTAGACAGAGGACAGCTAGGCTGCCTTGCTCCCGTGGGTTCCCATTTTTATGGCTTCCTCTGACTTGCATTTTCTGTTTTTTGTAACTCTGTAAATAATTTAGTTCATTATCCCACGAAGGGTAAAAACTATACTAATGTGTGCTTTCTTAATGCGGGACATTAGCATCACACATTCGGTTTTGCCTGAGACACACTGCTCCTGCCAACTGCAGGAGGGTTGAGTTAACTACTGCCCATGACTACCAATCACGTGCCTAAAGGAAACAAACCAACCCAAGGTGGAATTCAGCTCAGCAAATGTTGATTCAGTCTCTCTCCTGGGCCGGGTTGGAGGGCTAGGTGCAGAGAGGGTACAGAGATCAGTGTCTCTGGGGCAGAAGAGGCCAGAGGAGGTGGGTGAAATTTTGCTTCCATGTCAGCTTGTGTGTCACAAGGAGAGGCAGAGGGAACCCCGGGAAGGTGGTGGGTGGGATCGTGGATGGATTGTTGGGTGAAATATTCGAGGTCTGTAAGGGCGAAGCTTTTCAAGGCCTGGCATACCCACCTGGGTGCAATTCAGGCCTTCCTCCTTCGGCAGCGTGGAGCCACGGAAGGTTTTCCCTGATGCCACTGTTGCTTTGAAAAGGTGAGCAGCGGAGTGTGCTGGGCAGTGAGTGAGCAGTGAGCAGGCTATGGCACGGGGAGAGACTTCTCCCTGTCCTGCTCCTGGTTGAACCACCTCTTGCCAATCCCTCCTCAATGTGGTTGCAGCTCATGGCTATAAAAATGTGTTGACCCAAGAGGTTTAATATTAACCAAAGTTGTAGTCGAAGTCAATTCAGAGGATTCAAGAAAGAAAGAAAAAAAGGTCTGATGCTAATAGAGAAATAGAAGTCAATATTTGTAATGTGAGTCACGGGCTTGAAATAGAAAAGTAAAACACATCAGCCATCAGCGCTGCAGCTCCCTGCGGACCATGGGCTACACAGCCAGAAGATCTGCAAACCAGGCTCACCACCATCCGGGGCTATTTTAAAACCTCCTCTGGCCCCTTCCTCTAATTGCTGAATTCCAGAGGCCACTATTCCTGGGAAGCTCACCAGAGAGCCAGCCCTGGTGACGTCGTCATGGCTCCTCTTGAGTGGGTCAATGGAAAAAGAGACTCCCCCCACCCCAGCTGTGAATAACCTTTCTCTCCAGTGACATGACATGGAATTAACTTATCACGACTTTATTTTGTGATCCACACTTTACTCCGCAGCGGCTGTCGTTGCTTTAGGCCCTAATCTCTTGCTCACTTGCTCACTGCCTAATTGGAGAAGGCAAATGGGGAGGGAGAGAAGCAGGGATATCCAAAATGATAACTGGGCTTTTGTTTTGTTAAACGTTTGATATGTTAATACTGGAAGGGGGCATGTTGCCCTGTAGTGACTAGGGAGCGGGCCTGCTTTTTGTCTGGCCGGCTCCCGCACGGCTA
>LOEQ01000604.1:495444-512820 GCA_001685075.1 Bramus lutescens | reverse complement strand
GTCAGCAAAGGAAGCCTAGTCGCCAGAAGCGGAGCCGGAAGCCAGAGCGCGAGCTGAGGGCAGTCGCTGCTTTTTTAAAGAGAGAGAGACCACGCCCCAATGGGCTGGTATCTCAGCGGCTATTGGCTGAAGGAGCGGAAGGAGCTCCCGCAACAGGGGTGGGCAGGGGCAAAGGGTCAGAAGATTGGGCTGAAGCTGCACATTCTAATTGGCTTTTCCCTTTTCTTTTTCCACCATCCCAATAGGCAGCACAGACCAAGAGGTGGGATTTAGAGAAAGGATAGGCAGTATATGCTAAAACATAGGTTCTGCTTTAAAGAACACACATCTAAAGCAAATAATAAGTTTTTTTTTTGATTAGGGAAAGTTTGGGGCAGACTCAACCACCCAGGATCTAAGAGATAGCTTTTTAGGGCAATGCAGAATGAGCAACAAGGCCAGATATAGGGAGCTAGGGTGAGAAGCAGCCCTTCCCTCTGTTCTCTTGGGAAGCAAGATTACTGTCTGTGGGAGCTCTGACACACGAACAGTGACCATGTCCTGATGATGCACACCGATGGACGCCAGGGGCCTTTCTGAGTGGAGAACTTTCAGCTAAGGCGTACTACATTTCCATTCTGATGAAGACGCAAATGGAGACTAGGCTAGGCAAGAGTTTGGAGACTACCTTGGGCATCAGATTGGTCGACCAGAGAACAGCAGTGGACAGCATTCTAATCACAGGTTTTGGAGTAGATTGCCTACAGAGACGATAACCACACCACTTCCGCAAGGGAGAATCTGCTTCTCCATCTCTTGAGTGTGGGCTAATACTGAACTTTGCTCTGACCAGCTGTATATTGTAGAAGGAATGTTCTGGGATTTCCAAACAGCCCCTGCAAAGATCGCCTATAACATGTTCTTTAATATAATATTTGTGTTAATTCTTTGAGAACATCATACATTCATACAACATATTTTGTTTTTGTCATCCCTACCTCTCCCACTAGCTCCTTCTTGATCTATCACCTGCTCCTCACCCCTCCCAATATCTTAGTCTTCTATAGCTTACATTTTAACCCTTGTTCCTACTCTATAGGCATGAGAATGAAGACAAGTGTCTCTGTAGAATGGTTGCTGGAAGGGCTGACCCAGGGATCTCACTTAGCCTGTGTTGTCCATATAACCAGTTGTATGCTCTGGGAACAATAGAGAGGCCAGCAATGCCCACTAGGCAGACATAAAGGGAGCTTTTGGGAAGGCATTTGGTAGTCACCTGAAGGAACAAAGAGACAAAGGCATAGTTACTACTGGCAAAGAAATAGAAATAGCTATCTAGGGTTGTACTTCGATTGCTTCCTTTCAGTAGTGCCTTTGTCCATTTTTATACCATCTCACCTCCCCAAAGCACTACAGAGAGGCAGAACCCCCACCCCTCCAGGGGCGGGGAGCTGTGCCATGCCCTGCTGGTCTCTGGGACAATCCACTGTATATGGTGTAGCTCTGACTTCAAATATAAAAAGGTAAAGTTTTCAGAGTTTTATATGTAACTCTGATACCTGTAGCTATATCTCTCTATATATTAATAATCAGAGACTTTATCTTTGATGGATAGGAAAATGGTTAAATATCCAACAAGAATTAGTTGTGTCTCTGTTTTATAGGAGCCCATTTTGAGCTGGTCAAAGAAGTTTTCTGCATGTCTGCCTGAGCTCCTTGCAGGGCTTCTTAGTTTTCTGGTGCTGTTTTGTTTTACGCTATTTCTGGTAGCTTTGAGTAACTTCCTCCTTTGTAGTGAATTTGTGGGGAAGTTGAAGCAAAAGTAACATGTAGGCCTTCATTCAATTCCTAAAACAGGATCCGATAACAGAGGGAGGGAATTGGAAGCAGATTGCCCATGAGACCGTTTTCCTGTATATATGAAGAATGAACCCACGTTCACCAGGCACCCTTGGCATGTGTTGTATGCTATGGCATGGCAGAAGAGTTGGCATCCTGTGCACGGTTACTCTTTGTGGTACTTAGTGGATTCCATCAGGACCCCGGTCAGCCATCAAACAGTGATTACGTTAGGGATGAGAGATAGTCCTGATCTAATTGAAGGGGACTTTACTCAGGTTAGAACAGGCTAAAGTCCCCAGGGAACTGCTCACACACTTCTGTTGGGAAAAGTCCTCCTAATCTGATGCTTCCTCACATTCCAGTCATAACTCGTGTCCCCGAGAGATTTCTGTGACCATGGTGTATGACTTAATGATTTGTAGGCAGCAAGAATGTTAAGTCAGTTGATTCCTCAAAACTGACTGATAAGGTATCAGGCAGGTTAACTTGATACATTCGTGACTTCTCCCAGAGAACTTGACCTCAGCCTCCTCCTTCCTGGGCCATCTTTATTGTTCCCAACATACATTAAAAGGAACCATACATTTGATTCCTGTGTTCTCATTCGCTGTGTAATTTCACTCGGGGCAATAGACTATTTTTGATAACCTCCACAAACATTGATAATGGTACAACTGGAATATTTTAACCTCATATGGAAACATAACACTGGGAAAAGGGCCCGATTTACACTGAAAAATAGGTTTATCTCTGTGTGGAAAAAGAAAGGAGCCCTTTTCCGCTCTAATTCAAATATCAGCCCTTCAGAGTGTATAAGGGAGACAGCTTCCAGGAATGCTGTGATCTGGAGTTGCTTGTTCCCCGTCACTTCCTCCTTCCTTCCAGCCTCTCCTCCCTAAACACAGCCCCAGAGGGGCATGTGAGCTCCATGTCCTTGGGGTATATGAGATCTCCATGAGTTCCAGGCTGTCTCACTGTCAGCAGGATATAGATCTCTGAGATCTCCAGGCTGTCTTCCCTGGCTGCAGAATGCAGGAGAGCTTTGTGTACTAGGGTCTGAGTAGCCTGTTTTGAGTACCCCTAAGAAGGCGCTAATACCCCCAAGGTAAGCCAGCAAAGGCATTACCACTTGGTGAGCACTCATTTCGGGAAGTAAGAGGGATGGAGTCAAAGGTTTAAAAATGAATTATAAATCAAAACGGTCTCAGTTCCATCTTCAAAGCACTTGGCCTTTAACAAACTGAAGGTTATTTCTCAAAGATAAAATAGCCCTGTGGGAGGACATATAAAATTTCACGGTATGATCCCATAGCAACAGTAAGACCCACTTGTAACATTTCTAACAAGTATGTACAAAAATTATATATATTCAAGGGTAATTTGACCTCCAAAAGTATGTTCAGACAATTCAAAGTGATTTCAATCCTTTCTGTGCTCAGGCTTTATTATTTTATACACACACACACACTTGCATATTTTCCTATTTATTAGGGGAAACACATCTTTTCTCAATTTGATTGAATGATACTGTGGCAGTTGAGTGTAAACTTAAAGGGGGGTTAAAACAGGAAATAAAGTTAAGGTTTAAGGGTTATCAGCTGAAAGATTATTTCATTAATAACATGGACGGTAACACTAAGTTGTAGATCCGAGAAAGCTGAGAAAGTCTGGTAATAGTGAAAGTCTCACAAAGCAAAACACAACAACAAACTCTGATAGTTATTAATCTAACAACTCAAGTCTAAAAAAACAGCCAGACTTCAAAAAAACAGAAGCATATAGCAATCCTGTACATAAAGATGCCATTCCATATACTTGATAGTGGAGGGCAATGAGAATGATCAAATAAATCTTTGATAAAAGTTCTTTTACCCTGCTCTCCTCTTAAATCCAGGTTTACCCATGGGCAGCCTCTAGAAGATGTGTGATACAGTAAGCCTAGTCTTAAGGTGGAGGAGACGTCATTCACTTGACCTCACAGTCTTCCTTGGAGGACCACAGACGTTAGGTCCCATCTGCTTGGCTTCCTAATCTGCTTGGCTCTGGCTCTTCACTCACTCCTTGTCCACGGTGGCTGTCCCTCACTCATGATACACTAAGGTGTCAGAAAGGAAATGACCAACCAGAAGTCACCATTCCCAACCATCTCAACCATGCTCCAGTGAAAACAGGCCATAGAAGGCCCGGCTTCTGTAGAGACCTAATTACACAAGATAAACATTGTTAAGCGGTGCTTCATTGCTTCATGGTTACTAAGAACTGAAATCTCCAAACCCTTGGGCTTCATAGAAATAATCATTATGTGCCAGGGATGAAATGGGTGGCTCCAGAATAGAATGTCACTGTGGTAACCGTGCTCTGACTCGGGTGACAGATGGAAGGTGCTGAATTTGCAGTCTCCGAGGAAAAGCCCTGCTTGGGGCAAAGGAGAAGAAGGTCAGGATCTGGGAACGAGTCACCAAAGACTAGAAGGAGAACTTGCAACCTCCAGGCAAACTGGCTAAGTTTTGAGAGCTGGCTGTGCAAGCACTCGGTTAGGTGCATGACCTCTCTGATCCTCGGCTCGCCTCTGGAATTACGATAATGATATTGTCTTCAAGTGCTGTCATAGGGGTTCAGTAGCATGGTGTGGGTGAATCATTATGGTCCGTAGTCAGCGTTAGGTCAGAATTGTACTGTTATTACTATTATTATGAGTATAAGCTTTAAAAGCTGACCATATGATACATGTCTATCTGCCTCCCCGCAACACGCCAGGGTGAAGAGCCTTCTTCAGCTAAGCCGTTTGAAACCAGAGCAATAGGTGTGATAATGTTTGTTTAGTGAGTGAGCATTCTCAGCCATTCACTTATTTCTTTCTTAACCTCGCTGTTTTAAGTCCTTTTCCAGTTGCTCAGAAACTGGACCACAAATAAAGCCAGGTCTTTACCCTCAAGGAGTACCCAGTCTACAAGGAAGACACCCTGTGTACAGATAACAGACAGGAAATAGAAATGGGTGACGTTGCTCGAGTCAAACACCGGTGTGGATGCCTGGAATCAGGACTGCTACCTGGAAGCTGGGAGTCACAGAAGCCTCTGTGGAGGGCATTCAGTCTGAGTCTGTACCCTGAGTTTGACTGTACCAGATTACACAGCCATGGAAGACACTGCATGTAGGCTAGACTCTGGTTAAATGGCAGAGTGTGTAAAAAGTACGGAAACCCCCAAATACATGAGTTGGGAAGACTGTGGGAGACCAGGCTGAGGAGTCACGCAAGATAACTTACTGTGCCTCAGGGTGGAAAAGGTGTCAGGGACAGTGAGGATGAAGTAGTTTGATGGGGCAAAACAATATAAGCCTGGAAGGAATGAGGAGCGGAGAGAGGCAGCCAGCATGTGGGTGATTTGGTGTGGCTTTAAGCGAAGGCAGGACATCTCACCAATGAGAACGTAGGAACAGAAGCAAGTAAAGACGGGTGTGGGTGGAGATAAGCTTACAGTGATGCCCACATCACTGTGTTCCGAACGGCAACCTTCACTTCCGTAGGCCTCTTTGGGGGTATTTGCTTTTAAGGCTGACTTCATAATAATAATAGTCTTTGTTTGATGCCACCATGCCCTGCATGTGTCTTCATTGCCATGGTAAATGCCTTGCAAGCTGGTACGTTAAATCCTGGTGACAGCCCCCTGAAGTGGGTATTATTATTACTATCATTATCACCTGGGAATACGTCCCTAACTTTACTACACATGAGTATTAGCCGAGTTGGAAGGGGTGCGGATATCCAGGGCTGTTACTTAAGCCACAGCTTTGAGGAGGGAGCCAAAGCCCAGATAAAGGACTCGGGAATTTAGCAGCTGAGTGGATGGTCAGGCTGTGCAAAGGCCCGACAAAGATGATGAGACTGGGTTCGTACTGGCACGCGTTGGCACAGCTGGTGAATCTTTCTCTCCATGTTTAGTTTCCTAGGTGCCCTGAAAATAAGGGCCTATGCTGGTGATGGTGTAGAAGCCGTGAAAAAAAGAACAAAAACCTAAAGAGACCACATGTGCCTGTCAATGGCCTGGGGCTCGTACCAAAGAGTCCGGCTACATTTGTAAAGGTTGAGGCTTCTCAAAACATGGAGGCGCCAGAGACAAGGGTCACCCTAGGGAGAGCAGAGGGATGTGTGAGGACACGAGGTCATGGCATAGGATAGCAAGGTTTAAGTTCTCAGGCACAGAGCAGTTCTGGGGCACAGCCAAGTCTAGGACTGGCTCTTGGAGTAGCACCTGCTGTGCAGAGGAGCTGAGGTTCATTTCCACTTTTCCAACATAGGAAAAATAGATCTGTAAGGCCAGCTAATGTTGGGGTCCCTGACTCTGGACCCCCTAGACCGACGACAAGATGTAGGCTGGCAATGAGAGCTCGGGCTCAGGTGCCAGTATCCACAAAGGGCCTGAGATGGATCAGATCGTAAGTGACAATGGCAAGGAAAGGGACATGGTGGCGTAGAAACGTAAGCAACGTAACCTGTGAAAGAGGGACACAAACGCGGTGACTTGACTGGGAGAGTGGGAAGAGTGGCCAGAGAGGAGACCGTGGATAAGGTGGGCTGGAAAGAGATCCGGCACCTGCTTGCTGTGCCCTGAACGCCCGGGGCATGGCACCACCTGCGAGCTTGTTAGACGACGACGCAGGCCCTGACCTCGGCTCAGGCTCCGGGATGGAAATCAGCATTTAACATGATCACCAGGAGAGATTGTGCCAATTCAGTTTCTGTAAGCACTGATCTCGAACTAGGTGGCTTGATTGCAGATGGAAGAGCTAGGAGGCTCTATGAGCTGTTCCCAGTGACCCCAGTTCTGTGTCCATGCTCAGAAGAAGAGCAAACCATCTCCCCCTAATGATAAAATGGTATTCTGCCTTTAGCATGTCAAAACACAATAAAAGCTTCAGTTTTGATCTCCTCACAAGCTCAATGGGCTGTTTTCCATTTTCCACTCATGTAAGCCAGGTGAGAGGGTGTCTGTTACCAAAGGTGCCTTGCCTTGGGGAAGGTGAAAGGCAGTTGCTTAAGGGTTTTAAGACTTGGGGTTAGCGGGGGAAGCCAGGAGACAGAGCTTGGGCCAGACTTCTCTACCCTGGTTTGTTCTAAGCATAGAACCACACTTCCTCTTCAATCACTCCCTCCTGGCCAAGAGGCTAAGAGAAGACGATGCCAGGGAATCTGTAATTGTATAGCTTTTCCAGTGAACCTCTCCAGATCCACATAACTGGCCATGCCAAAGCCTACTTTCCCCCTCTGAACGCTCAGCAGTGACCAAATGGGCTGGAGGAAGTAGGAGAAATACCGTGAACAATCCTGGGCTGCACCTCAGAGACTAATAAATAATTACTAATGGGAAAGAAAACAGAGGAAAGCGAAGGAGCAAAGCAGCCGGCCAGACAGTTAGCGTGGGTTCCGGCCCACAGAGGGGGACAGACTGGGGGTAAGTGCAAATGAAAAACGTTAACCCACCAGCAGCGGTGACCCAAAGACAGCAAAGGTAAGAGTAAAGCTGGCTGGGAAGGTTGTCTATGCCTGCATCCGATCCCTCTGCGCACAGCATGTTTCAGGGAATACTGAAGCCGAGAGCACGACTGTTAAATCATTTGCCATATGAGTGCTGTGCGAAGCCAAATGCTTTGCTTCCCCTTGTAGGGTTCCGGTTCGGCTTCATTTTAAGAGAAAGAATTGGAGGATCTCTGCTAAAGCATATTGAGATGTGTTGAGACTTACCCCAGACAGCAAAAAAGGACAGCGTGGAGAAGCATGGGCAGGTCCCATATTGTAATCTGTCCACCTCTTAAATTATGTAGCATATGTATCACAATATATTGAATTTAAAACCCGAAGTATGACATTCCATAAATAATTCACACTGGCTTTTTCATTAAGTGTGAGCCGAGGTTTAGGACAGTGATACTTGATTTTTGCTTGTGTCTCACTTAAATACAGGTGTGAAAAGGAAATTACGCACTGCTGTAGTGAAGCAAACACGGCTGGGTAGAGGCACACTCTCACATTTGTGTTCCTTCCCCAGAAATAATTCAGAATAGAGAAAACATGGAGGTTCTTAAGACATGGAATCCATTCAGGCTTCTCCTGCTTTGTAACTATTGCCCTGTATTATTGCTTTGTCATATGCCCTGGGTTGATGATGACCACTTGAAATCAGACCTTCTCTCTGCAGGATCCTGGTCCTGTGCAGCAGCATCTGGGCCTTAGGGTGCTTATGTCTCCACACACTGAACGTCTATAAATTGCTTCTGCAAGTCTTCTTTTCTAGGTGCCACAAGAAAGCCAACAGCCCAGGGGTAACTCTCTGTTTCACTTGGTTCTGATTTCATTCTTAAAGACTCTTCATGTCTACTTGTTAATTAAAATATCACATAAGTACAGTCATGCTGGCAGTGCGTCATCAACCATTGTGCGTCTTGGCTTATAGACCCTGGCTTCGCCAATCTGTGATCCACGTTCTGTAAAAAGGAAGGATACAGGGCTGGTGCGGTCTGAAACAAAGGGTTTAGAAACATGGGTAGAGACCAGTGTTCCTTCTCAGCCCTTGTACCACCCTTCTGCTTTGAATATCACTTCCTCATTGACTATATGACCATCCAATGAACACTCTGACCCTCTGACCTTAAAGCTTTACGGAGCCTTTGGGAAATACACTCAAGAGGCATGAATCTTTCCTCTCTTCCACCCCTTCCATATCTTGTTTGAGATAAGGAAGGTATAGGCAAGATGAAATGACCTGCCTTCCAATAAGACCAAGCAGGAAAAAGATGGCTATGTTTCTACAAAGCTCTAGATAAGCTTACTTATGGTTGTACATACAAGCATTTTTTTTTATCTTGAGAAAGATAATTGTGTTCATCTCATATTCACTTATAAATAAAATACAACACAAAGTGCTTCCGTCTTGAGATGGGAAATGAATTCTTCTGGTGAATAGCCATTGTGTATAAGTCTGAAAAGTAAGCTGTCCAGTGTGTATAAGAGCAGGGCTGAGAGACAGAAAAGACCAGCTTTCAGGTGACTGGGGAGGGTTTTGTGAGAGTCTTGAAATAGCACAGGTTCTAGTAGCTAGGCTTTGAGGAAAAGAGTGATGTATTCAAGGCCACGGTGCCCCAGGACAGCAGCAAAGGGCTGGGGATTTTCCAGCGGTGGAGGACTGAGAGGGTGGGTCCTACAGATAGTCTGATGCTCTGTGGCATCAAAGTCACACTGAGGAGGTGAAGGCTGAGGAACGGTGAGCTGTGGACAGGTGTGAAGTGAGGAACGACATAACCAGGAAGTTCATACAGATTAAGGTGCCCGCAAGGCCGTCTCTGTGAATGCCCAAGCTGGGACAAATGTCCCTTCCCTTCATAGCCAAGATAATTTTATCACTGCCTGAATTCTACTGAACTGAAATCACCTTTATAACATTATCCACAGATGAGACCGGAAGCTTCTTGGTGGTGGGCTTCCTGCTTTAATCCTCCCTAAGCCCTAGAGACAGACAGCTCTACAGTGCCATGCAGAGTAGCTATTCATGAAAGAAGCTTCGAGTTGGTGGCTAACTAAATGGAGAGCTAATGAAACAAAGAGGGAAACTGGAAACTGATTCTGGGGTTTAAAGTCCACATTGCCTCTGGGATCAAGGTCATCTTCCTAGAAACAGGGAAGTCAAAGGGAAAAACTTCATAGGAAAAAAATGCAGAGCCTTAATGGGTTAATTTTTAAACCCACCCAGGAGGAGGCATCAGCAAGGCTTAGAGATGCAGATATGGATTGCTTGGTGCTAGGGCACAGCCATGGTAGACTTGAGAGGGGTTGGTTGTGTTTGCTGTACTTCGCTTCATCATATGACACACCAGTGGCAAGTCTTAGTGGCTTTTCACAACAACACATGACACATCTCCTGTGGACTGGCACTGTTCTGTTGTCTCCTAGTCTGTTCCTGGCTGCAAGCCTCTGGGGCATAGTCTCATCACTGTGGAAGGGCAGGATAAAGAGGAGATACAGAATCAATCACATAAGCTCTCTCTCTTTTTAAAATCTGTAAACCTTTGCACAGAAATAAACTATCTAGAAGCACCTACTCCCATCCCAAGACCGCAGATAAGTCACACGACCAAGGTGATAGCAACGGATCAGGAGCCGTGGTGAAGGAAGGGAGGAAACAAGGTGCTGTACACACACATATAATATCCCAGTAACCTATTGGGATCTGTTCCAAGGTTCCCAGTGGACAGCTAAAATGACTGGTGCTTAACACTGTACACAGCTGCATGCTTTTTCCCTTCCTTATAAAAGGCTGTTTTGCGGTTTGAGAGCAGATAGCACAATTTCCTTTTTTTCCTCCCTCACAATTTCAAGAACAATTCTTTCATAAGGTAAGCCATAGCAACCTCAGGATACTTCATTTTGCTCCTTCCTTACTAAATCAAGAAAGTACATGTTTTTATTGAAAAGAACCCCTTTTTACCTTCTCTGTGGCATATCTGAATTATCAGCATCACTGCTCCTGAGCATTGGGGCCATTATTAAATGAAACTAGGGTTACTTGAACATGAGCCCTGAGACAGCAATACCAATACCTTGCAGTCTGTCTGATAACCCAGATGTGGCAAAGTGACAAGTGTATCCATGCACTTGTCATGGATACACCTTCTAAGAAACAGGTCACACCACAGGGTAAACAAAGCCATAATGGGTCGATTTCACTGCCCCACTCAGAATGGCACACAAATAAAACTTGCATGTACTTCCGGAATTTTCTATTTGATATGCTTGGCCTTCAGTTGGCCATGAGAAACTGAAACAAAAAAAGGGGGGGGGGACAAGGATAAAGGTGTGCCATTGTAATGCTAGTTAGCATGGAGAACTATGGGCGTGTGTGTTCAGATCAGATCATGCACTGAATGGCCAAGACAGGAAGCAAAGAAGTCAATGGAAAAAGAAAGAAATTGGAGTGGTGTGTTATACTGAAAACGAGAGATTAAAATCCAGGAAGGGCGGGCGGGGCATTGCCTGGTACTGCCGATGTGACAGACTGAGGACAAAGGACGATAGTCAAGGGAAGAAGCTGCGTCCATTGTGCTGAGTCCACCTCTGGACGGGTACCTGGCCAGGTTTCACTTGGTTAATTCAGGTGTAGGGTAACTGCCATAGGCTGATTGTCTGGAATAAGTTTGTACACTTGCTCATGCAGCTGTGTAAACTAGAAAAAAAATGAAACCAAGAGCATAATACAGTAATTCTAACTGTCATCAAAGACCAGGGTGAGTGAGTGTGTCACAACAGGTGAAGACACCCTGGGTTTCCCGAGACAGAGCAGCATTACTGGAGTATTTTAGTGACTTTCAGCAGAAAAGTCTCCTGTCTCTTAGAAAGTCAAATAGCCAAATGACAGCCTTTGGGAAGGACTTGAATCTTGGTACAATAAGAGTTTCTAAGAAGGAACAAAACTGCATACGTAAAGAAGAGCATGCGCTGGTCCAATAGTTAGGGCAACAAACGTCACTGTGTATTCAATATACAAGTGCAGTTTGTGTGTGAGCAGGGCGCAGATAGAAATGCACAGCATTATGGACTCATATACAATATATTGCTTATCATATATCTGCCACTGACTGTTTTATTTCTCCAACTCCCTATGTACGGCAAATCTTTAGCTTTATTTGTTCCTGCTAAACAGGTGTTTGCAAGTAGATGGCTGCATGCTTTGAGCCATGTTCCCTAAAACAATTTTTGTGGAAGTCCTAATAGAATGTGCCCTTGTTTGGAAATAGGGCAGTTGCATACAATGAGATCGTTCAGGAATAGTGACAGTCCCTAACCCAATACGACTGGTGCTCTTAAGAAGAGAAAGAGAAGACACACACGAGGTGACAACAGAGATCAAGACTAAAGTGCCACAGCTTTGAGCCAAGACATGCCTAGTAGTGCAACATTTTTGAGACGAGCGCTGCTATGTAGCCCAGGCTGGCCTTGAACTTGCAGTTCTGTTGGGCAGCCATCTGAGAGCTGGGGTTACAGAGGCATGAGACACCATGTTTGGCTGGAAGAAGTTTTCATGAGGACAGCACCCTTATTCATGAGGCTGTCCTGTCAATCTCTAGCACGAGGGTGGCATATGCATGAGGACACAGCAAAGTATGTCATAGCGTGTTAAGTTCCATCTGACAGAAATGTGACATCAACTAAACAAAAGGCAAGCACGCTCGCTTCATCCGTGCTTTTGCAGTGTCTCTATGGCTCCTTTTTGTGTTGTGAACCTTATCTGCATACAGCATTTGAAGTAGTTATTTTTAGAAAGTGATGCTTAGGAGTTCGGGCTGGTTTAAGGAGAGAGTTATACAAAAATATCGCCTCATTTGGCTAAATAAAATCCTCGTGTCCCTTGTTTGAAAAGCTTAAGAGCAAGAATTATAAATTGTGTTTTCCTGGGAACTTTTTGGCTCAGAGTAAGCCGAAGGTCGCGATGCCAAGCGGCAGGCATTCCACTCGGAAGGCCTTCAGGAATGCTGGTAGGTGCTACTGAATATATTCGTGTCAGCTCTGGCAAAACAGGGCACAGACATCTATACTGGGTTACAGGGTGGACTGCAAGCAGACCCACAGCGGTACCCAAGTGTGGATTTGCACCCAGGGTGTAGTCTTCTAAACTCACCCTGGGCTTATTAAACACCCACTGTGTGCTTCTGGCGTCAGTCACCTGGAGATCACATGTGGCCTCTCCAGGCATCTGAACATACACATTCTCGCAGATTTGCAGATGAGGCAGTAATATGCTGGACAGGCATTGCTGTTTATATGGTGTCGCCAAAGCAAGCAGCAGGAAAGTTCTTCTCTTTGGTGACCCACGAATCATTCTTCCTAGTGACCTACACTATAGCCAATGCACAGTGTGACTCCTCTTCCCTCACACTTTCCCCATCAACCTGCAGGGTGTTTCTCTCCTCTTTTGGAGGAGTCATCCTCCACTCAAACTCTGTCGTGCTAAAGACGTTTTCTATAACCGCTTTGTTTGCTTTGAAACCAGGGATTTCCTTTCGCTTGGAAAGGCTGCTCACAGTTACGCGATGAGAAGGGAAATCTATCCGTGTTCACTGTTAGCCATCAAGTCCCCATCATCCCGGCTGGACGCCTGCTCCAGACTGCCGACATTCTGCGTTTCTGCTTCCTTCAGTAACTTACCAAGGTGTGCAAGCATTTTGAGAGTTGGAGGCTAATTACGGCCGAGTCATTAGACAGTTTTGTACCAGTGCTGTTTCAAAGAGAACCGTGTGGCTGCTGTGGCTTGGCACCGTGGAGATCCACGCACTGCTTTTGAATCATTCAAGAGTCCAATTCTAGAGTCCAAACCCAAACTCTCAGAGCTCCTTGTGAGGACATAGCAAAGGCAGAGTTCTTCCTGCAAAAAGGCCAACTAAGTAGCTAAAGATGTAATCCAATGCAGTAAAAATAAAGCCTGGTAGGTTTGGATGCCCTTTGTGAGTCAGGATAACACATTATTGTTATCCCACATTATAAATGAGAGGATGTGTTCTCCACATTTTCCAGAGCTCACTATTGCTTTAAAAGTCTCAGTGTTCCCCAGTCGTCAAGCTGTGGAGTTGAGCCTGAGGAGGCCTGTGACTCTCTACACTGCTTTCCGTGCTAAATCACTAAGACCTTTCACTCAAGAGTTAGTAGCTGAGAAGACTCTGCCTACTGTTTTCGCGGCCTCACTGTTTTGCAATTGGAGAAGATCCTAGCATGCAGAACTGCATCTCAGGGCTCAGACCCTTCCAGCCAGACCACCTCAGGAGAGATCGCTGGAGAGAGGTCCTGTGAACCCAGGACATAGGTGTCAGTGGCCAGGGCTTCAAACAATAACCTGCTCTTTACAGTCTTCAGATTCCCTCCTGGCACCCTGTCTTTCCAGTGACTTCCCTAAATCCTACATGGTGGATGCTGATGCCCAGACACTGGCTCTGATACCAGATAAATGACCTTCAGAGACATGGAGACCTGGGCTGTGTGACAACATTGTACTCTGGATATCAACTTAGTTAATTTTAATGAATTGATATCTACAGTGTGTGGCCATCATTGTCCCTGGGCACTTGCCTCCTGCTGTGTAAGCCCGCACTTTCCTACCTTGTTCTGGTAGATTGTTATCTGGTGAGTGGTCAGTGTTGCCTCTACTAACAACATGCACTGAGGATATAACATCACCCTTTCCGACAAAAATTCATAGCATTGATTTATTTATGGAAAATAAGATTTAAAAAATGGAAAACTGAAGAGCATTCTGCAAAAGAGACATATTTCATATCATCTTTCAGTAGGAAAGATAAGTGAAGACTAACAGACTGTCACAGATTAGAGAAAAACAAAGACGCCCAACTCAGGGGGACTGTAAGTCCTACGTTAGATCTTGGAACAAAAAGAAAACACTAATGGGGTAAATACAGAGGAATTTTAAAGTAACTGCAGTAGAGCATCAAGATGTTGAGTTAATTTTAGCCCAAAGAGGTTTTTCCTTTGGGTCTTGATGAACTGCAGCCTAGCAGAACATGAGCAGAAGAAGGCTTTGTCAACACTATTAGAAGGGACGGGTGCGTCTCAGTCAATCACAGTAGCAAAGCTTCAGCCTATCAGAAGCAGCCATAAGAAAGACTATATTCAAATGTGGGGTTCTAACCAACCAAATTGTTTCTCTACCTGTTTTCAGAACCTAACAGTAGGCTGCTGGGTTGTATAGGAGTGATTTGGAGTCCTTCTGGTTCCGAGAGCTGTTCAGCTTCCAACCTGCTCTTTGTGCTGTTAAACTCTGTTGACCTGAACACGCCAGAGGTATTTAACAATGTCAATATTTATGTCTCCATTACAATCACTATATTACAGTCATGTAAGGCACATTGTCAGGGGAAGCCGGACAAAGGGTATATAAGAACTTTTTGTATTATTTGTGCAACTTTTTTCTTTAAGTCTAAATGACTTCAAAATGAAGGTTTTTGTTGTTGTTTGTTTATTTGGTAGGTAGAGTTGGGCCTCAAAATCATACTGGAAAGTCACAAAGCATCTTCAACAATTTTCCAAGTAAATATTTTTATTTTATTATGAGTGCCGAGAACTCTGCCTCCTATAAATATATACTACAAAAGAGCAGAAATATCAGAAGTCTTGTTAGGGCCATTCCGTAAATGGTTGGAAATTCTGTTCTAATTTCAACCTAAAATTAATGTCATGATTTTTTAAATAATCCTTAAGTAACTAACTGAAACAACAATTAATTTTTATTTCTTTAAAGGTATGTGGTATGGGAAGTCCTTCTGTATATGTGTTGCTTTTATTGGCTAATGGATAAAGAAGTTGCTTGGGCCTATGACAGGGGAGAATAGAGCTAGGTGGGAAAACTAAACTGAATTCTGGGAGAAAGAAGGTGGAGTCAGAGAGATGCCATGTAGCTGCCGAAGGAGACAGATGCCAGAACTTTACCCAGTAAGCCACAGTCTTGTGGCAAAACACAGAATAATAGAAATGAGTTAATTTAAGATGTAAGAGTTAGCTAATGAGAAGCCTAAGCTAATAGGCCAAGCCGTGTTGTAATTAATACAGTTTCTGTGTGATTATTTCGAGTCTGGGTGGCTAGGAACAAACAAGCAGCCTCCACCTACAAGTATGTTTTTGTTGTTGTTTTTAACTATTTTATTTTATGTGCATGGATATTTTTGTCTACAGGTATGTATGTGCACCAGGTGTATACAGTGTCCATGGGGGAGAGGAAAGGGCATCTCATTCCCTGAAATTATAGGCAGCTGTCAGCTGCCATTTTTGTTCTGGGAATCAAGTCAGATCCTTTAGAAGAGCCATATCTCCTAACCACTAAGCCGTCTCTCTAGCCCCAAGCAGCCAATTCTAAAATAAAACATTTCAATACAATACTATCCAAGGATATACTTATTTTATTCTTACATGCTGAAACGTGTTTGTAGGGATACACTAAAAGTCTCTGCTTCCCACAGTTAAGCCATTATGATTCAGTAAAGGGAAAATACTTAATGTGTGCAATAGGAGCACTGAAATCACAACCCAGAGTCATAGCTGAATGGAGCTGAACCAGGAAGCAGTCACTAGGGCTGCCTGGCATGATGCTGCACGTAGTGCAAAGTACACACCTTTGTGTTCCAAATCAAGGCCACTGAGAAGGTATGTGATAAAATATGGGGAATACTGCCAGAAGCATCCTGGATTTATCTATCATATGCCTAATTTTTGTGATGGCAGGACCCATCACCCTGGAAATGAACCTATGAGCAGGAATGGGAAAAATTTTCTAGATTCAGTCAACTGAGATCACAGTTTCAGACAGAAACAAGGATAGAGCAACTGTGGAGTGAAACACTTTAAAAATGGGGCAATTTGGCAAGGAAAAGAGTGCCAGTGAACTTAACCTTACAGGCAAGACAGGTTCAAAGGCAGGTCTAAGTGTTAATGAGATTAATGCCATTAATGAGCAACTCTGTTCTCAACATCAGAAGAACAAAAGTACCCTGATAATGAGACCCAACTCATGGAAGACTCCCTCTCATGAAATGCAAATTCATCTGAAAGGAGAAAAACTAAATGCAGAATTCTACTGAAGGCATTCCCTGCTTACAAACAACTTCCTAGAACAGTATTTCCCCAAGATCAGCATGCAAAGGCTAAAAAGAAAGAAGAAAAACCATAGTTCCCATAGTCTGAAGGGATTGGGCTCCAACCTCAGTTGGCAGCAGATATTGGCAGCATGATCCACTTGGTACAAGGAGTTAGGAAGGCTTGAGCCATGGTTCCAGAGAGCTGCTGGAGGCCACACAGAGGGGCAGTCTGAGTCCTTTCAAAGAGGTCTGGCTGCTACTGCTTGAAGTTGTAAAGGTGAAGTTTAAGTTGCAATGGAGACTCTAAGATGTTGGAGATGCCAGAACTATATGATGACCACTGAATAAAACTGTAACCATGGAGAGAACAGACCCAAGAGGGAGCTGTATGCTGCAGGGAGTGGAGCTGTGAAGGCCGAACTACCTAGATGACTCCATTAGGATCCTTGGATGCCAGATGTGGAGCTGTGGAATTTTGTGTATTCTCTGCTGGGTTTTGTTTGTCCTTTAATCCTATCAGTCCTAGCTTTGTCCCCAGACTTCTATTTTGGAATAAGATTTTAATCGAGATACTATTGAATAGCGGCATTATTTAGCTTGGTTTTGATTTTATAGGAACTCATAATTCAGCAAGTGCAGAGACTCTTGTACTCTCAGAAGAGACTCTGGACCTTAGATATTTAAACATGTAGCACCGCGAAGTGGTGGCTTACCGTGAAGATTCTAACCTACTTCCATCTTGGGCCAGAGCTTCATGGTCTACCTCATTTGCAGAACACAGCAGATAATGACTAAACTGCCTTTGGAATTTCCTGCTTCATGGAAATATATGCTAGATACTATGGGCCTGTAGGCTGAAGATGGATGCCCCTATGGTACAGAGGAACTTTGGGTGACTGTCCAGGCAGTGAGATGTCTCTGTCATTTCTA
>LOEQ01000604.1:475197-489334 GCA_001685075.1 Bramus lutescens | reverse complement strand
TCCTCCTCCTCCTCCTCCTCCTCTCTTCTCTCCCTTTCTTTGCCCAACACAAATCCAATTATCCAATTGCTTCAGCCCTCTAGCTGGCACAGCATCTGTGGTAGTGTAGCAAGTCCATGCTTCGACACTCCCTGGGAGCCACACCAAAAGGGCTTCTGCTTTTCCAGTTAGCGTTGGCTCTTGCCTCTCCTTCTTGGATCTATGCTGTTTGCCTCTCATGAGCGGAGTGCAATCCCAGCCTGCACATGGCATCAATTCCCTCCAGCCGACCCCCACCATGACCAGGTAGGTACAGTATTTTCTCCTTTGTTCTGCCAGACATACCTTTACACTGCAAGACAGCCTTCTTTTAGAGCCATGAATCTAGCTTGGGAGCTCCCAGCCAAGAAAGGGAAAGCTGACCCCTCTCTAGGAGCTCCACAACCAGCCACCATGGACAAGAATCTCCTGTCCCTCCGGTATCTACTGTTGGAAAAAAACAAAAACACTTTATTTCAAATCTTCCCTCCCAGGGACTGACAACTGGTCTATCATTGAGAATTGGAAGGATGGGGGTGGCGAGGCATGAAAGAGGGGGAGGGAACACGCCGCAGAAAGCTTATTAACCTATCCAAGAAGCTTGTGATTCAAGCTTGTGGAGCTTAACATTTTTTTTCTCTTCCAATTATTTTAATGATGCTGCAGAAAGTCTGAACTTCTGTGCTGAGACTGTGTCACTGCCGCGGTCCTAACTGATCACATGGTTACATTCCGATCCAGGCTGGGTCACCCCTGTGTAGAAACACAGCTTGGGAAAACCACGCCTACTGCTCAAATGCATCTCCCCTCCCTCTCCTCCTCTCCCCCCTTCTCTCCTGTTCCACTTTTCCCTCTCCCTTCCCTCTCCTCCTCCTCTTCTTCTTCTCACCCTGCCCCTCACCTCTGGAAAAAGGCTCCTTTTGAAAGAGCTCTGAAGCTTAAGTCTTAGATGTGAGCATTGTTTCAGAGACTTTTAGTTTATATTTTTTAATCCTCATTCACCACTCCCCTCAAAAAAAGTTTATGTCCACTACAAGTGACAATTATTTGTCTCTAATTCAAACCATTTTGTGTCATTCAGACCCAGGCATGTTACTTGATCTTAATAATAGGGGGACGTGCTAAATACTTTTTTTGTTGCTAAAGAAACTGTAGTGATATAAGTTAGCTTGCCAATAGTGGTAGGGTTTTTTCCCCTTAGTTTTAATGTATTCTTCATTGTTGAGCAAGAACATGAAGCTATGCATAATCATAAGAGTCAACTCCTGTAGTGTGTTACTTAGAACTCAGATGCAAACCTAGCCATATTCAGACAGACATATCTATTAGACAGGTGGAGGGGATGGGTAGCTGATGTTTTAGTAGGAGGAGACAGGGCTGGAGGTACAGAGGGAAGTAGGTAGGGAACATAGAAGAGAAAGTTATGCTCCACCTCAAATACTTTTCCCTGGAGCTATTGCTAGATTTTCATGAACCTACCACGATCAAGCCCAGGACATTAGTGACAGAGGAAAAGATGGCCAGTCCCTCTTCTCTTGAGAGAGATGGGGAGAACACATGTAAACACGTGCATGCTCTACTCCAGATGGGTTTTGTTAGGTGATCGAGACTGGCCTCAGCTTGCTTCTATAGCACAGATTGAGTTCAAATGCAAAATTCTTCTGTTCCTGCCTCCCAAGCCCTGTGACCACAAGCATGTGCTACCATGCTTTGCACTGCTCGAGTACATAGCCTTGTATTTTCCAAAACTGAACAACCTGTGTATGAGCATCAGGCAATAGAAAAGAATATTCAAACATCCCAGAAATCCCCTTAATGTCTCATCCAGTAACTGCTCAAACTCTAGAGTGACCTAATTTCTAGCATTAAAAACTAATATGAATTTAATTACTGACTGCACCCTTGTTCTAGGCTTCTTTAACTTGGTATCCTGTTTGGGAACTTCCTGTTTGGTACTGCAGAGTATTCTGTTCTGGCTTTCCACAGTGCACCCAGATCTATACATGCTTGTGCTCCTGACAGTATTCTGGAAACTTCCATAACCGATTTCTACCCTTTAGGCAATGCCTGAGAGTCCCAGCAGGCCCTTGTCATGGACAGTGCCCACAATTTTCAATACTTATTTCTGCTCTTCAATGAAATTGTTTAAGTTTGCTGTGCATGTCCCCCCCCGATTAACTTTCAATTCTGTATATTTCCACCCATCCCCTAACCTAAGCAGAGGCAGACTAGCCATCAAGCCTTCCTTGTAGAAAGACTTCCTTCTCTACCGCAGTTCCCACAACATTTAAATCTCCACCTTCCTCCAGCACTGAGTTTTTTGCCTCTCACACATGGAGCTACCTCATTTGTACCTGGGAAGCCACCAGATTTGCTCTGTTTCTGCTGTGTTTGCAACCAGAGGCAGAGTTCCCAGGCTAGCACACAACTCTTTGGGGTCTTTTCATACACACAAACTCACTGAACCTGCTTCCCAGGAGAGTGGGCCAGGATCCCGTGGAGCTGGACTTTGGAATATTTGTTCAGTCACCCTGATGCCTAGCAGCTTCAGTGTCGATTTAATACTGACTAAAACCACTCAAGGACTTAAGTAGTGTAAGATGTTGAGTGATGTGGTTACAGTAAAAATAATTTAATAAAGAAAAAACAAAGGTCTTAAGGTTAGGGCTGTTCTTCAGTTTCAGAACTGTGTTAATTACGTTACTCATCGTGTGAGAGCCAAAGTTATATTTTAAGTTTTAATTACTAAGCCTTAGAGATCCTTGAAACAAAATGCCTCTGATCTGCAAGCCTCTTACTCAAGGACAAATAGTTCCTGACATGGTGGAGGCTGTTGTTTATAGGAGAAAACAAGCCGCAAGTTTTCATTTCCCTAAGCAAGTTTGTTTGACCCATCTGCATTGGAAGTGCTTGATCACACGTGGGTGGGAGGTCCACAGGCAGGAAATATGTCAGGATGTATGCTTGCCCCTGATTGGAAGTAGGTTGGAGGTATGTCAGGATGTATGCTTGCCCCTGATTGGATGTAGGTTAGAGGTATGTCAGGATGTATGCTTGCCCATGATTGGATGTAGGTTAGAGGTATGTCAGGATGTATGCTTGCCCCTGATTGGATGTAGGTTGGAGGTATGTCAGGATGTATGCTTGCCCCTGATTGGATGTAGGTTGGAGGTATGTCAGGATGTATGCTTGCCCCTGATTGGATGTAGGTTGGAGGTATGTCAGGATGTATGCTTGCGTGGACCTGATGAGAAATGCAATGAATTATGGGTTTTCCTTCTAAAGCACTTGCCATACTTGATTCTGGGCCATTTCCTGGAGAACCTGGATATATGGACCTGGCCAGTGCACATCCACCTGGCCAATATTTAAAACTTGCTTCAAATTTGGCTTTAAGCTATGGTAGTAGTCTTATTCTCAATTGATTGGGTTAAACATTTTATGGAGGCTCCCAGTGAGATTCAGACCATTCAACCAAATTCTAAAGCTGAACCTTTGCTTCAGAACTCCGGGGCTGAGAGGCGGCTTCAGGAGGCGCATGCCTTGAGATGATCCAAGGCTCGGAGGTTGGCGTCAGTTTGCAGACTATGGGAGAGAAATGTCATGCTGAGAAATCCAGCAAGCATCTACGGAGACCCCCTGGTGAGTTATAGTCTGGTTCCATTTTGTGGACTCTCCATCTGGGATCTGGAGGGGATTTCGAGGGACACTGATATTTTCCTGTCCAGGACACATAGTAAGACAGGCGTCACCCACATCTCTGGTTCTGGTTGGAAAGCTTTGATTCTCTATTTCTAGGAAACATTGTATCTGGTTGTTTTGTTACATTGTTTGTCTTGTTGTAAAGTATTGTCTGTTTGTTTCTCTTGAAAGTTGTGTCTCCCTGTTTCCTTGAATAGTTTTGTCTGTGTTTTCTGGTGTGTTCATAAGTTTTGTTGCAAGCTTAGAACTGAGACAGAAATTTCTGAGTCAGATATTTTTGCTGTTTCTGTGTGCCAGCCACCAATGACCACATGGCCGCATTTATGGTTGGGGCTCAGAATTTGCCTCTGAACTCTCTGGTCCCTGGATTTGAGTTAGCAGGAGTTCGGATGTCCTTTTGGTGTCGTTAACATTAAAATTATTTTATGCTGTTCTATTTTATTTGAAAGCTGGCTCTAGAGTTGGTTTATGACTCTCCCTTCTCTAGATCCAAGCATATTTAAAAACTTTCTCTATGGCCTGTGTTAGTCTCAGCCACCTGACACAGTGTCAGGGAAAAGAAAGCAAAGCGGAGCAGCTAAATAAACAAGTAGAAAAGTAAATAAATACATCGACAAATAAATAAATAAACTTGATCTTTGTGAACATTCTGTACCTGAAGATTTATAAGTTTTCTTGTTGGATTTGATTAAAATTCTGTAAAATTGGGTAAAAATTTGAAACTAGCAACATACTACAAGTTGGTAGTTAAAAATCTATGCATGGGTAATTTTAAAGGAACCATGGTAATGTTTCCATTTTGGATTGCCACCATCTTCAGGCGGTCACATGGCTAGTGGCCATCTTTGCTAGAGTTGGAGAAGGTCCATGTCATGTGACTTCATATTCTTTGGTCAGCTATGTGTGTGGCAGCCATCTTTGCCTGGATCAGAGGGGATAGATGTTATAGGACTGCCATCTTTGGGCAGTCACATGTCTGGCAGCCATCTTTGCTAGGGTTGTAGAGGGCAGATGTCATATGACTTCACCATGTTTGGGCGACCACATGAATGACAGCCATCATTGCTAGGATTAGGGAAGACAGATGTTATATTGATTTCACTGCCATCTTAAAGGTGATCACATGAAGTGGGCCTACCAAGGTGGAAACAACCTGTCTCCCTGATATTTTGGATTAGAATGAATTTTTGTATGATAATTCCTGTCCTGTCCTAAAAACAAGGTTTATGAAAGATAGGATTTGAAAACAATGGTTATTTAATAAGGTATTAAAGCTGCACTACCATACTTTTATAAGCAAGAATGTACCTTGCTCTGGCAGCTAAACTTTATAATTTAATAGTTGCCTAAGTGATGATGGTTTTAAAGACATGAAGGGATCATGGGGAGCAGTTGTGGTTGGCAAATGTGTGGCAGAGCTAGGATTACTAAAAGGAGCCCAGCTGCCATGGTGGACTTAGGAGTTTTGGAAATGCTGGAGCCATATGATTGTCATAGAAGCACCAGCCACCACAGGCCATGTATATGGTGCCAAGGGTGGGGCCAACGAGGCTCAGTGATTCAAGCTTCTTGAGAAAACCAGAAGGGTTGTGAGTGAATCCCAGATATTGAGCTTGGAATTGTTTGCACTTTTGGAACTTGGTTTTGCCTTATGCACATTGTGCTTATGCCCTGTTTTCTCCCCTTGTTGAAGTGAAAAAAAGTACTTTATTTTTGATAGTAGAGAAAATTTTAGATTTTACAGAAAATTAAACTGGATATTTTTAAGGAATAATTTTTAAAACATTTAAATTTACAAGGCTGTGAGATATTTTAAGTTTATAAAATATTTTATATTATCAATATTTGAACTTCAAAATAAGTAAACATAGGGCAATAAACTAAGGCCACAGCTATGAGCACCAAATACTAAACACCAGAAACTGGGATATTTCTAACTTATGATGTATCAAGGCAATGACTTAAGCAATTCGATAGAGGCCTTGTAGCTTCTCAGGCTACGAGTCTCAACCCTTTGGAAGTTGAAAGATCTTTCTACAGGGGTAGCCTAGGACCGCCTACTTGTCGGATCTTCATATTGATTCAAAACAGTTTCAAAATTGCAGTTGTGAAATAACAACAGGAATGATTTGCAGTTGGGGGTCACCACAACACGGAAAACTATATTGAAGGGCAGGAAGGATGGAAAGGTTGAGATTCACTGGCGTGGAGAACGCCTCTCCTCACCTAAGGTCTATTCATGCTTAGGAATGTATGCCTGGCCCCCTTTATTTTGCAAACTTTGCTAAGCTTAAACTATTTTGATAAATTTATATTCTTTTGTAGTTTAAAAGGATCCAGAAATTTTCCAGTCTGTCTGTGGACTATGTTTATGAGTTAAAAGGTTTATTTGGATACTAAAGAAGCTTCAATTCAGAAATTGTTTTTTAAGGCCCAAACTTAACAGAGATGAAGCTGTAAAGTCCTTTTCCCAGGGTCAGGCTTTTAGACAAAAGCTCCCATTTCCTCAGGGGCTTGAAGAAATTCCTGTTTGCTGAAAAGGGAGTCATTCTCCTTATCTCTGGCAAAAGGAACTTGTTGCCCTTCCATTAAAACATGGTTGTGGTGCCTATTAGCTTGTCAAAGGCAATGCTACCCTCTAGGCTCCCCCAGTCCCTGCTAGCAAACCCTACCCCAGGAAGTTTTAGTCTTAAGAAAGTCAATAAGTTATTGTAAACTGTTATAGGTAATTAAGAAATATCTTACAGATAAAGTAATATTAAAAGCTAAGATGTATAATGATGGGAAATTCACATGGTGCCTAGATCCTGTATGTTGCTTTGTTGACTTTGATTTTTTTTAAAAGCCAATGAGTGAACACCAGTTGCTGAGAGACATTGGATTGTGGAAGGAACTACTGAGTTAAACCAGCTTATATACTTTAGGGAGGTCTTGGCTTCAGAGTGATAGTTTGGAAATGTGTTGTATTGGGAAAAATTGTGCATTTGTTTCCCAGGAAACGAAGAGCTATGGATTCCTTAAAACTAATAAAGATCAAATTTGATCTAGGGAGACCTCCTGAAGATCTTGGCTGCAGATGTGAGGGAAGAAGGCAGGATAGACTGCAGGACAGGTGATGTGTGTGCTGATCCCTCTACATGGGAAGAGATCTGAGACTAGATGAGACATGACAAATCTTGTTGGCTACAGAGCCATCCTAACAGTTTGGTTATACAGGCCAAAGAGACTTATAAAGTTGACAGATGTCTCTTACCTGTTCAAACATCAAACAAGTCATCTTTAAATGACTTGTGAACACTGCACATTCCATATTGGAGTTAATACAGCTGTGCAGGCTACCTTTAAACGTCCGTATGTTTTCTGAACAAAAGGACTGGACGTGAATAAAGACAAGACAAGTAGACCAAATGATCCAGGCTCAGAATGCCTCAGTTATAGTTTCCTCAAAAATCTACATCTAGAACAACTTCAAAGATGCTAGCCAAGATGATCCAGCTTCACAGATTCCTCCAGCCGAGATTAAAGAAAAGCTCTACAATTTCCCACCACAGAGACAAAACAAAAAATAATACAGCTAGCTATCCCAGAGCTTGACCATTATCCCAATTTTCGAAGGGTCTGCTAGAGGTGCCATCACCCCCACACGTCAGGAAGCAGTCTAGAGAACATGATGCCCACATTCCCATGAGGTGAGGTGGGGAGTTTCTGGTCATTTGGTGAATGTTTGTCGTTGTTTACAGGGGTTGATTGTAAGTTATTATTGGCCATACTCAAGGAGGAAACTAAGCAAAGGAGGTTAGATTCAGAGATCTTTTTAAAAAGAAAAGGGGATGTAATATAGGAAAGGGTAGATTATTGAATCTATTTTTAAACTCAAAAAAACAACTACTAATCTCAAATATTTCACATTGATATGGAGTTTTTATATTGTTACAAATTTAAAGTTATCTTTTTTATACTGTATATATGTTTCTACTCTTGTTTAAGGGTTTGTACCTATGCAACTCATTTAAAAAATGATGTATAATTAAGAAATACAGGGTATTAACTAGTCATCTATAGTAATCAAAATTGTAATCCTGTTAGGTATATTTACAAGGTTAAACCTAGGTTTGTTTAGCTTAGATATACTTAATACACAATGGTCCTCAAACTTGTCAGAGATCTGATAAATATGGCATTGAAAATGTTTAATGGAAAAAAGCTTACTATGGCAGACAGAAACTCCCAGCTCCTAGCAGTGACCACAAGGTCTCCAAAGAAGAGGTTGGGTAATCATGATGTCTCCACCTGGATTATGGTAATTCTAACCACTGGACATGACTGCCCCAATGCAGCACCTGCTGCCAGGACCCAGCCAAAACTGTGGACAAATAGGACACTGAAGAGTTAATTGCCCCACTTTGCCTAGACAAAGTAAGGTCAATCTCTCCCATGTTCCTCCTCCACAGGAAGCCTCTCATCTTCTGGGCCTTACAGCAAGAGACTAATGCTGTCCTGGTACCTCTGCCCCAATGCCATGGATGCCCATCTAGGATATGAACTAGTCTCTGCTATTTTAACTGATGCACAGGCCATTTGGATTAAACTTCATGCTATACTTTATCTTTCTCAGATCTCTGATGGTATGGATGTGTGGCAGGGCCACCAGGTTCTTTCCAAAGGCTGCAGTCACTTTGTTAGTTCATTTCATATGCAAAAATCAAGCTTTGTGTTTTCTACAGATACTAGGTCTCCTGCTGAGAAAAAGCAGATAGGTTTGCCTTTCTGCCAGGCTCCATATTAAAAGATAAACAGGTTTCAAATGTAACTTTCCACTAAAGGCACGTGATCTGAAGTAATTCTCTAGTAAACGATAAGGTGGAAAGAAAGAATGTTAAAGTCTATGCAAGGTTTAAGAGTCTAGGAAAATGTTTTAAGGTGTGTAAATGCCTGAGGATGTGAGAGTCTATGGAAGTTCTGAGGGTCTAAGATAGATGAAAATCTATGGTTATGAAAGCTTAAATAAGCTTTGAGGGCCTCAGAAAATGATTTAAGATATAAATTCAAGTTGTAAAGATAAACGTCAATGGTTTAAGATACATGCAAATGGAAAATGTTTCCGATTTCCTTTCTCCTTCTATGCTATTGTTACACTAAGGTTTCAAAAGTTCAGAGTTTTAACATTGGTTAATGGAGTTCAGATGAGCTGGTAGAGCACGGACTACTTACTGCTCAGTCACAAGCTCAAGATTTTAGATTTCTTTTGGTTTTCTTCTAAGTATAGACTCGAAGGTGTTTCTCCTTGGGCTAAAGACATTTCTGTCTAATGTATAACTAGTTCTCTGGACCGAGGAAAACCTGTCCATGCGTTTTAACACAAATCTGTATCTTTTGCTAAGACTCAGCAGTGTGAGTCTACTCCAGCTGTTTTACAGACACTAATTGCTTGATTTTTCTACAGTGTGAGTTTTAGTACAGACTGGTAACGCTAATATATCTAAAATGTATGTCTTTTGAACTGAAAATTTTATGTAAGCGTCAGGGAATTAAGGGAGTCATAAGACTTGGATCCGTCTTTCGCAGGTCAAAAGGATTCCAGGTAAGTAAAACCTTTGTTTCCCCACCTGCATATCCTTAAGGATGGGATCTCTCTCTCTTTCTCTCTCTCTCCTGGTCTTGAGGCTTCCCCTTTCCCATAATTACTAGAACTATGGGCCTGAAAGTTCCAAATGTAAGATTTTCCTTTAAGTCCCTGAATTCTAACTTCTGTCCCTAGTCTATATCGAGATTTCCACTTGGCTGACAGACACATTCAAGCATCAGCTGCTGACTATATCATGCTCCAAATGACTGCAAGCCCTGTGCTTATTGAAAGCTGATGTGCATCAGTCCAGCTTATGTGAATGCTCCCTATCTCCTCAGCTGGGTCAATGAACCAGATGCGTCTGATGAATGCCCCATTGCCTGAATTCCCTCCTTGCCTTTGACTAGCATTCCAGCCTTCCTGGGCTCTGACAACAATGTTCTAGTCTCAGCATGAAGTTGTTACAGAAGAGAGTACATCGTCCATTATCCCTCAACAGAAGTGACATGTTCCATCAAAAGGAGACTCCCTGGCATAGGGGGCAAAATAGCTACTGATAGTGTCTATTGGCATGCCAGGAAAGGTACCTATAGAACTAAATAGACCCAAATCTATCAACAGGAAGGCTGATTAGCTGAAATAATCCTATAGTATGATAGGGCACTCAACCTGTTCTATGTAACAATCACTCTGACAAAATACTTGACAAGATACAAGTTAAGGAGGAGGGGCTCATAGTTTGAAGAGACCAGCCTAGCATAGTGGATGACTTCAAGGTGGTGGAAGTGTATGGTGGCTGCTTATTCACCTCTCAGGAGACCAGGAAGCTGAGCCCCAGCCTTCCCCAGTTTTCCTATATTTGCTCTAACTAGGCCCTGCCTTCCAAATGTTTTATGACATTGCTAAGCAGCACTACGAGCTGTGGACCAGGCATTCAAAGCCATGAGCCTACTGAGAACAATTTGGAGCCCAAGCATAGCAGCACCTACCAGATGAGTTCTTTTTAATCTAAACAGTTTCTCTGTGACTCGGAATCTCCATTTTCCCATTTGTAAGAAGGGGAAAAGAGAGCAATAGTGAAGAACCCGCAGGATAACACAGAGGAAAGTCAGGAGAAATGAATTAAACAAGAGGTCAATTTCCTTCTGGGTATTCTTTGGAGATATCTTAGTCTGTCTGTCTTAAAATTCAAAATAATTTGTAGACCTTTATGCTGATCTAACAATAAATGATCTGTCTTTTGTTGTCTGCCTCTCTGGAATCTAACAGTATCCTACATTAGGTAGTGACACTTGAAATAAACCTCTTCTTCCAAAGACAAACTTTAAAAATTAAAATTGAGGAGGATTTCTCCCCTGTAGTCGAATTAGAGCTCTTTGTAGTGAAGCTTTTGACCCAAGGCTGATCAGTTGCTTTTTGTAAGATCTCCATCATTCTATCTGCTCACCATCCCAAGATAGACACCTAACGCATAGCTGAGTCCGGTGACTCTCTGCTGCCATGGATGCAGTTATAGCCCGGGCAGCTCCACTTCAAGAAGGGCACTGGGAAAGGTGAACAACGCAAGTGATGTGTAGCAGGGCTTTTTTGTTCTTTCCTGAAAGATTTGGACATGATTTGCAGAGGCGAAGGGAAGCTGGAGAACCACATGCTGAATTTGACCCTTAAAATGATGCAGGACTTGGAAAGGAAGACTCAGATTTTGTTCTTGAGTATTGCTGTGTGGTGCCACCCTAGGTTGGTACTTCCAAAAGCAATTTGGCAGGTCGCTGGTTTGTTTCCTCTGATAGCAAGGAACTGGAGGCAGAGTTACCAAACAATTCCAGCTGGCATGGCTTCTAATATGAATGTCTCAGAATGGTCCCCTGGCCTTCAGCTAGACCTGGTCAAGAGTCTATTAGACTTCCTTCTCTTTGCTTTAATTTCCAGCCAGTTGCAATGGAACCAGGTTGCAATACAGCTCAATGTATTATCCACATTTTTAATACTACAACTCGAACCATAAAATAGAAAATGTAATATTAATTTGATAAGTATATATGTTTACAAAACGGTTCCCATGTAGGCTCCTTGTCCTAGGTAGGAGTGTGGTGGATATATTGGAATGAGCGTTATGGAAAATGCATTTATGACTTCTCTGAGACTTTGATATTTAGCCATGCACCAAGAAAGGAGAAATTATTACCTCCATTTTAGAGGTGAGAGCACAAAGGTTTAGAGATTGAAATGAATAATTTGCTCAAGTTCACACAAGACTAGAAACGGGGACCAAGAAATTTAGGTTTCCTGTGATTTTCCCCTGCCTTGCCCTTCTTTCCTTCTCATTGATTTAGAATCTTGTAACAATCACCTCTTTCCCTTTCATATAGACTTCATGTAACCCTAATGCAAACTGTTCAATGCCAAGGGTTGCCCCTGTCGAGCCCGGGAATTCTTTCTGTAAGGCCCAAGACAGCTTATTGAACATCTGGTACTGACAATAGTGATTCACTCATCTGGATAGCTCTTATTTTTATTTAAACAAAATCTACATCTGCTCAGGCTGACTGGCTGGCTGCTTGTGCATTGGTTTTCCCAACTCTGGGCCTGGTGGTGCAGATTTCATAGCTTGGCATGAGCCATGGAGGGTGGGTTCTCACTGCAGAAACTGCCAAAAGCTAGAAATCAGAAGTTCCATGGCAACTTGCCTCTTACTGTACTGGCAGCCAACTGTGAAAACCTGTGGGCACCGTTTTTGACTGCCTTGTTGGAATGGATCTGTCCATGGGGCTTGCAGAAGAAACCAGAGTCTTCTTCCATCTCAGTCGCTCGAAAATTTCAGACCAAATTTTTTTGGATGTGCTACTTTTCTGTCATATAGTCAGAGAGACCTGAGTTAGAGTCTAAGTTGTTCCCTTACATAATGTAACTTCAGATAAATGATTTCACCTCTTTAAGCTTCAGTTTCCCTAATCAAAATATGCATGATAAAAAGCAACTCCTTACTTCTGAGTTGATGTGAGAATCACATGATAAGACAGACGCAGAGTATACTTCCTGGTCTGTAGAGACCAGTTAATTAACTTCAACTCTTTTTTTCTTATTTCTTATTTTAATCATAATGCTAGGAGCTAAGTAGCTTAAACAAAGGCTTTGGCTATAGAAAGCTTAATGCCCGGACCATGTACAGCAGAGGAAGACAAGTTAGGCAGTTAGGAGACGTGATGAAAGATACGGAGACCCCAGGATCTACCAGCAGCAAGGAACTGTGACCACCCCAAGTGGAAGGAACTGGTAGTGGCCAGATCGCTAACCCCGTTGCACTTGGAGCATAGACAGAAAGCTCATGAGAAAGGGGGAGGCCACAATGAAGCCTTGAACTCTTTCTTCCTGGCCTCCAGCCTCCTGCTACAAGACTCAGAGCCAGAAGTCAGAAGGCACAAGTTCCATAGTGAGATGACTCCTTTCATAGAATTCACCTCCTGGGATTCAAAGTAGAGAGGAGCAAATTGGGATATGGGGGCAAGATGAGAATAATTAATCAATATTTGACCTCTCAGTCTTTTTTCAATACATTAAATCCATCGCTGGACTTTGCTTCTTGTAGGAAGATCCAAACTAAGAAACTGCAAAATAGAACTGTCAAGGTCAGGGAATGCTACATCCATAGAAGTAGGTTTGGCGCTTGGAGTTGATTGTGCTTTAGACCGTATGTGATTTGCAGTTCATCCATCACACTGCAATTTTCAAGACCCCACAGCCTGGCAGAAAGGTACTTTTCACCTGGTGGAACCATATTTTTCTATTCACTGACATAATCTTACCTTCTATCTTTGGACCGGTGTGGCGTGCTACACTGGCCTCTGTGGCTGATGCCAGCGTGTATGCTTTTCCTGTTTAAACTGGTCAGCTCTAACAGCAGCCCTCTTTTTGAACCAACTCTGTAGTCTCTTTAAAGCTTTCTGTAGGAGGAGCTGAGGTATTGTTTTCAGGGTTCCTTAGAGTATTTCCAACTCTGTGTGCGCTCTGTGTGTGTGTGTCTCTGTGTGCGTATTTAAGGAGTTTACAGTTCATGCAGAGGCTTTTAAAGAAAAGCAATTTTTTTATGGAGGCAGCCACACTTAGCCTGGGCAGCATGTGCTTTCTAACTTACCACTGTCTAAACCTTACAGATTCTAAGAGGTCATTGATCATTTCCCCAATCCCAGATTTCGTACAAAATTCTGTAATCATTCACAAAGTTAGTAAGCAGGGTGTCACTCAGCCTTTTAAAGCTATTTCCAGAAAGAATTTCTTACAAAAATGTAATTGGACCAGTCAAATAAATCCTAATGATCCAAGTTGGGGGGGGGTTTCTTGGGGTGAGTCAATTGCTATGTCTCTGAAGTCCATATCCACGTTGCTGTCTACAAAATAAAGGTGACTATAATGATGCTCCCCAAAGTGATCTTGTTTACATTGTAGATTATTGCTATCAAATTCAGTGTAATTCACATCCTTCTATTATATTTAAATCAGACACAAAATGCAGTGTTTACAACAGCCATGCAAGCGATTTCTACGTGAATGACTGAGGTGTAAAAACATTAGTTTTTGAATGCGCAGATATTACATATTCATCTGTTCTCTATACTCAGTACCACTGTTGGCACAATACTTATTTGTATCTTATTGTCTATTAACAAAGTAAATGTAATAACAATGGCAATCAAGACCAGGAATGTAACAGAGAGCATTGTTTTCTGTGGAGGAATTACACATTCCAGGAGGGACACTCTGCTGCCTCTGTGTAGCGTACTGATGAAGATTCAATGTTGCCAAATCTCTCCTCTCTCTCTCTCTCTCTCTCTCTCTCTCTCTCTCTCTCTCTCT
>LOEQ01000604.1:460671-475185 GCA_001685075.1 Bramus lutescens | reverse complement strand
CTCTCTCTCTCTCTCTCTCTCTCTCACACACACACACACACACACACCACACAGTTCTGAGATTTTATGTTGGGCTGGGCAGTTCCCCATCTGCACTATTGTGTGTCCCTGTGAGGCTAAAGGCTCCTCCATCCACATGGAGAATTGAGTGCTAAAATGTCCTGCTCTCCCTGACATTTCAGAGCTCCTTTGGGGATACTGTTCTGGAAGAGACTTTTCATGGCCTGTGATATCTAAGCACTTTAAAGAAACAAGGTAACTCTGAAATTAGGACATATACTCACTAAAGTGCAACTGTGGCTACTCTGGGGCTAGATTTCTCCGTTCAGTATACCTGTAGCTTCTGATTAAAACCTTCCTCTGCTTTTCCTCCCTCTTTCTCTGCAATGTTTGATGGGGGCTGTATGGTTCTGCTGTATGCTGCAGTTGGACACAGATCCTCTGGCTTTCTGAGATGGGCTTCATCCTGTTTGCTACGTCTGTGTCTTTCAGCTCCTGATGTTAGTGTTTTTTAACCAAAGAATGATAACTTTGAACTTTTGGCTCTTGACCCCTCCATTGCTAAGAGGATGCTGTCCTTGACTTTGCATGGGGCCAATTTCCTGCCCTCTCCAAGAGCGTCTACCTCATAGAAAGATACACAAGGTTCTTCCCTTGACAACAAGTGCTAGTGCCAGATGTGGTGCCTGGGAAACACCGCTTTATGTTAAGGCTTACATTGCCCTGACATTCTAAGCTCAGCTAACTTGGTACATGTGTGAAGGATATGCCAGAGCCAGGGGATTAGAATTATTATTTTATGTTTTCCTTTTGCTTGAAAGAAAATTCAGAGAAAAAAGCCTGGTTTATAATAAACAGAAAGCATTACGTTATTGACCTGAAAATAAAAAAGCAAATGCTTATTAAGGCGTGTTGGTCACTATGTGTTAGAGGACAGGAATTCCTGATGATGCAATGCGCTTTATCCAGAAACTGAGTACAGAAAGCCTTTCATACGTGCTAAGACTGCAGCTGCAGTAAAGCTGCCGCACAAACAAGTCTCCTCTGACTGCTGGGTCCCAACCTCCCTGCTGCGGAGCAGGTCCCTGTGGGCAGTGACACAACTTACAGACCTATATTCTATATCCAGCATCCAAAGTAATGCTGTCCAAGTGAGCAAAATAGGTGACCGGAGCTTGTGGCTGTGAGATACTTGGTGGTCCTGAGCGCCAACACCAGGTCCATTGGAGGAAAAGAATCCTCAGTGTAGAGACTAATATTTTTGTTAAATCCTATACTGAGAGTCACTTCTTCAGCTGATCAGTGAGTTACGTACCACATGTCCTGTGTGTATTTAACATGCTACACAGATGTTGCAACAGTTAATAGAAAACATTATGTTAAGAGTCCTAGAAAAAGTAAGTAGAAGAGAACATGGCTTCCTCCAAGCAGTTGATCAGTTCTATTATGAGAATACTTAGATGAACAACTGGACAATACTGCTTCTTTATCAAAAGCATGTTATCTTGTGGGAAAAAATCAAAACAGATGTGCCTATCGGAGCAACCTTAATTTAGGCAAATGACGCACCTTGTGCATAAATGTGAGGTCAACTGAATAATGCCATCTGTTTCTATTTTGGGTCAAAAATAAGAAATAACTGGTGGTGGCCATCAGTGAAGTCAGGAAAAACAAAAATATTCTAATATTCAAACAGAAATCATTGAAAAAGGGGACTTGAGTCAGCGCAGGGGGAAGGAGCTCCAAGAGGAAATAGTGAGGTCACCCTGTGATTGGGAACAGCAGGAATTAGTTACCGCCTCAAAGGTTTAAGAGAAAATGCTCTGAGCAAGGCCAGAATCCGGGTGCTCACATCGGAAGGAACCACCAATGGGGGTATTCCCACAGGGTAGTGAATCCTGGAGGAGCCTCATTGCCAGAGACCTGGAGAATAGAGCTGGGGACAGTGACCCAACTTGTCCTAGCTCCCTCCTCAAGTGTCCCACAGAACCTCCCTGTGCCTGTGCCTGCCAGGCCAAGGTAAGTAGGTTCTAGATCCGAACACTGACTCAGTACCTCAGCGACTAAGTGCTTTTGTATTTACATTAGCTCATTAAGCTGGCTTTCCAGTGGACTTTAAAGCGGAAAGTTCTAACATCATTTTAAAATGAAGTTTTATTTTAAAACTGATTGAAAGACAATTATAGGCAATCAGCGTTTGCCGTTAATTCATGACATAGTTTGGCCTCTGGATCAGCCTCTCTCCATTTTTTTCTCAAATGCTCTCTGCTGTTCTCTCTCTCACCTACTTTTCCTGAATTTTAGCAGTAGGGTTATCCAGTAAACAGGAATGATGACTTCATTCTTTTTTATAACCTAATCCCTCAGAGGGTGAGGCAGGCTGGGGGTGGGGGTAGGAGAGGACACACTGGTAACTATTTTAGACTTGTAAATTTTATAAGTTCAAATATGTTAGTGTTAGGACAGGACTAGGGCAATACCTGGCTCTATGACGGAAACACAGCAAACATCAGGGATGTAGGAAGGGAAATATTAGCAAAAGAAGTCTTTTGCGACTTCCCTGCTATTCCCTTTGGTCTGAACCACACAAGTTCTTCAGAATTTTCACAGTCCTTTCTTTCAACGACTGCCTACAGGACTCTGTTTTCTGCCATCCAAAAGAGAGGCTGGTTCCTTCTGAACCACCTTGAGTGGAATCTGCTTCTGAGCCTGGTAGGCTTGTCTGCAAGGGCATGCATGTTCAATTAACAGCCTGGCGCTCGGTGTTTTATTAGACGAAAAATTTTAACACGACGTATTATATCACATTGACTCTTTAAGCCGCCGTGTAGAGGAGCTGATGAGAGGCTCAGTTGATGAACATATAAGCATCACTTCTCCATTGGACAGACGAGGAAACAAATCACGCACAGTTGAAATTACAGCCCTGAAGTTCTGCTGTGAAGCCACAGGCAGTCAGAATCGAGGCAGTCTAGTTCTCTCGCCTATGTTCTTAGACAGCACGCTGTTCTGTTTCTCCAACATGGCAGGCAAAAGGCAGTGAGCGCTGCAGCGTGGCATGCAGAACTCCACAAGCAAGCGTTCCAGTGAACAAGGCAGAACCTGCCTGGCCTTTGATGATGTGGCTTCAGAAGTCATTGAGTGTAACGTCTGCTTTAATCTCTCAGTCACAGTAGTGACAAGCCTACTCATATGTGGGAGGTGTGGCAGAGTGTCAAAGATTTTGTAGTCAGGCTTTGATTCCCTCATGGTGTACAAAATACTAGCACCAGTATCTGCAATATATGATACACAGTAGGGTGGATTGATTTTTATTTGTTGAAATAGCCTTATGACTGCCTGTATTTGGCCTTTATATATATATATATATATATATGAATATATATATGAATATATATGTGTGTGTGTATGTAAATATATGCGTGTTGTATATATACACATACAGCCACACACACACACACACACACACACACATATCAGGAAATATTCTTTCTCAGGCAGTCTTTCCCTGCTCCAGCTAGTATTTTGACACCTCCCTTAACTCCGCCAGCCTTCTAAATGACATCTGACAAGAATTCCCCTGGCTCAGGTTTACTGATGCAGTTTTATTGGTGTGTGTGTGTGTGTGCGTGTATGTATGTGTGTGTTTGTGTGTGTATGGGTGTGTGTATGTATATGTGTATATGTGTGTGTGTATGTGTGTATGTATGTGTGTATATGTGTGTGTATGGGTGTGTGTATGTGTATGTATGTGTGTATGTGTTTGTGTGTGTATATGTGTGTATGTATGTGTGTATGTGTTTGTGTGTATGTGTATATGTGTGTGTATGGGTGTGTGTATGTCTGTATAGGTGTGTGTGTTGGTCAATGTATATGTGTATGTGTGTGTATGAGTGTGCATCATCTTCAGTGAGAAATGCAAGCTCTCTACATTAACTTCACTGTCAAGCACTGAACTTGTTTTGCCGAAATCCTTTAAGTACAGGTTCAATTTATGACCCCGGAGACGGACAAAAATACGTTCAGCTAAAAAATATTAGAAAAAGACTCCATTTACCAGAATTCTGGTTTTGTTTAACAGCTGAGTTTTTGACCAATGTTGTGTTTAAAAAAAATAGCTTTGGTGACTGCCACAATTAGAGAATCCAATGATATTTCTTTATGATGCATCCCACAAGAGCAATTTGATTGGTACATAATGAAAAGCTTCAAAAGATGAACATTTCCTTCTGTATTGAGGCCTACATTAGAAATTCCACATGCATGTAATACAGAGAGATTGACTGGTTCATCCATTCCCCCTTCACAGCCAGGGTTCATCTTAATGCAGCTGGCTTTGTCCTATCCTCTCACACCAGCACACACTCAGGCAGATGACAACCCTGCACAGTGACTGTTCACACTCTCCTGCCCTGTTGTTGCTCTTCTGAGTGTGCAAACAATTGTTAAAGGAGCCATCTGTGAAGCTGTTTTTATTGCTTAAGACTGAAGCAATAGGAAATCAAATTGAATCAGTTTAGCACGAATGTACATAAACCTGGTCATGGGGCTGCCTGTGCATGGGATGTCTTGATAGAGCTGGCCAAGTTGACCTCAGCAGAAAGCTGTCTCCGCCTTCTTCACAAAGTGCACATGTGATTTACAGAGAGCATGATATGGCTTTCATCTCATCTTAGATAGCAGAACTAGATGAGGTCACTAGGATTTGTATCCCCCTTCTACAACTTGGACCTGGGTGGTTTGGGATAGGCTGCTTAACCACTCTGGGCTTTTTATTGACCTTGTATAAATGCCTATTTTCTAACATTCTTGAAAGGATCAAATGACTTAATATATGTTTAGAATGACTGATATAACCTAAGTGCTCAGTATATGTGAGTACCACCGATTCTACAGGAGGTCTCTGAGATTCCTTGTATCTCTCTAATATAAATTGCCTTGCTACCATCCCTGAACAAAGTCAAATAGGTCCTACTCCAACGTAGTGGTCTTGTGGCCCTCGAGGAACCCACTTATCAATGACATTGTCAGATAATCAAGGGGGGTGGCTTTAATCAAGGTCTTGAAATACTGCCTGCCAGATAAACAAATAGGCATGTGTAGTTTGAAGACAAAATGTCGAGTGAAACAAAATTCACTCCACCGTTTTAGAATTTCAAAGGAAATAGGAGAAAAGTAAACATACCACTAGAGAACAGAAAAGGCAAGGCACACCTCAAGGGGACAAAACCAGATCAGTGGGAAGAGCACACCCTGGTGTGCCCTCAACATTTCCCAGAGGCCTTCACTTCTACTGGGTTTCTGCCAGAGGAAAGGCTGTAACAGAAGGTGTGAGAACAGGCCAGTAAATACGCGAGGGAATTTCCTGACAGTCAGAAAAGAGCAGAGGGTTGACGTATATACTACAAGAAAATATTGCCTGCATGAAAAATGTTTGAACTAACATGTCTATTCACTATTTATGTTCTGTATTCTATAAAAAACTAAATTAGTGATGACAAGCATAGGTATGGACCATAAAATTACAGCTTCTAAGATCATAACGATGTTCTAGGGAATGCGGGTAGAGAAAATAAATGGGCATAGACATCTTTAAAGCCATATCTATTTGCTGAAGGGTAGAGAAATAGCTTCATGTTCATGTTAGGGGGGATTGTGGTACCTCCCACAATAAAGGGAGGTCTGATGTAAAAATTTAAGCAAGCCAAGAGACATGTATGTTTAATGTCAGTCAAAACAGCTACAAAAAAAATCCAAAGCTGTAAGTTGTTATGATTTAATTACTTTCCACTTACTAAATAACTTATGTTACTGTATAATATATTAAATGTATTATGTAAATGTTAATTTATTATACAAAAATTCATGAAATATATGCATTGTTCTCAATGAAATCGATTCTAGCATGAGAAGTCAAGAAGACTGAGGTGAGTGGCTGGGCACACACACAGGAGGCTGAAGTGAGTGGCTGGGCTCACACACAGAAGAGAGAGGTGTGTGTACTGGGTTCACACATGGAGAACTAAGATTAAGGTGATGTGGAACACATGGCAAGGGGTTCATTTCTCATTCTTTTTTGGTGAGAAGTCTCAAGTATCCCACATTGGCCTTGAACTCATTAGCTAGGTAAGGATGACCTTGAACTTTTGAAACACCTACCTCTGCCTTCCTTAGTAGTTGGGTTATAAGAATGCACCACTATGCCCAGTTTTATATTCTCAGTCTTTAAAATGTAAATAAAAGAGAGCAACAAGATATTGAGAGAATGGAAGCAAAGCTGGGGAGATGTGGTCATGTGTTATTTTCCACATTTTTGTATGGAGACTACATATATTATAGTAGAGGAAATCCACCATTACATATTCATATAGCATTTGAATGGCTCATGTATATCAGTTACTGCTTTTTGTTGCTGTTGTTGTTGTTTTGGTTTTTGATTTATTTTTTAATCGTTTTTATTGAGCTTTATATTTTTCTCTGCTCTCTTCCCTTTCTCTCCCCTCCCCTTCTATTTTCTCCCATGGTCCCCATGTTCCCAGTTTACTCAGGAGATCTTGTCTTTTTCTACNNNNCTATGATAAACAATGCTGCTATGAACATAGTTGAGCACATGTCCTTGTGGTACAATTGAGCAATCCTTTGAATTTATATCCAAAAGTTATATTTCTGAGTCTTGAGGTAGGTTGTTTCCTAATTTTCTGAGAAATCGCCATACTGATATCCAAAGGGGTTGTACCAGCTTGCAATTCCACCAGCAATGCTGGACTATTCCCTTTAGCCTACATTCTCTCCAGCATAAGTTGTCATCAGTGTTTTCGATCTTGGTCATTCTTACAGGTGTAGGATGGAATCTCAGAGCTGTTTTTGATTTGCATTTCTCTGATGGCTAAGGATATTGAGCATTTCCTTAAGGATGTTTCAGCAATTTTAGATTCCTCTGTTGAGAGTTCTGTTTAGGTCTGTACTGTACCCCATTTTTAAAATTGGATTATTGGGTTTTTTGAAGACCAATTTCTTGAGTTTTGTATATTTTGGAGATCAGCCCTCTGTCTGATGTGGGGTTGTTGAAATCTTTTCCCATTCTGTAGGCTGCCATTTTGTCTTGTTGACCATGTCCTTTGCTTTAAAGAAGATTCTCAGTTTCAGGAGGTCCCATTTATTAATTGTTTCTTTCAGTGTCTGTGCTACTGGGGTTTTATTTAAGAAGTGGTCTCCTGTGCCAATGTGTTCAAGTGTACTTTCCACTTTCTNTTCAGGAGGTCCCATTTATTAATTGTTTCTTTCAGTGTCTGTGCTACTGGGGTTTTATTTAAGAAGTGGTCTCCTGTGCCAATGTGTTCAAGTGTACTTTCCACTTTCTCTTCTATGAGGTTCAGTGTGATTAGTTTTATGTTGAGATCTTTGATCCATTTGGACTTGAGTTTGTGCATGGTGATAGATATGGATCTATTTTTATTCTTCTCAGTTACTATTTTAAGTGGTTTACACATAACTATAAGCAAAGCATGTACTCTCTTTGCTCCCTCCCACAATGTATTTATTACACTCAGATGAGAAGAGACCAACAAAAGCAATCAGATGAGAAAAAAATATGTCAGTGAAATAGTCCCAAATATAAATGAAAATTATATTCTAAGAATATCATTTAAAGCCAATAATAACAGACAGATAACTTGATAAATGTGATGGGAAACTGACAAATAAAAATAAATTTCAGAGGAGTCAAGATTTAAAGAGAAATAATGAATCCGTTAAAATATTATGAAAAGACACTGGTGAATTTATAAACAGAGTAGGAAAAAGTCTTTGGAAGCTGGGTGTATGGCTCAGTAGGTAAAGTGCTTGCCACACCAAGGACCTGAGTTCAAATCTCCACACCTCACAGAAGATGTAGGCAGTAGCTAGAATCCAAAATCCCTACACTCTGGCGGTAAGATGGGAGGCAGAAACAGGGCAGTCCTCAGAAGCTCTTGGGCAAACTAGCCTGGGGTGCTCAGCAGTGAGCAAGAGGCATGTCTCCAAAGTGGAAAGTGAGGATTGGTGTCTAAGGTTGTCCTTTGACCTCCATGCAGGGGGTTGGCATACAAGTGCCCATATTCCCAAGCATGAACATGCACACATACACACACAGAAAGCACAGAAAACTAAAGATTAATATGCTCAATTACATAAATATTTAAATTCTAAATACAGATAGTTATTTCCTTAATGTACAACAACCTGTAAAGATTACAAAGGAGAATGTTGGTGTGATAATGATACTGCATTGGGTCTGTCAATGAGGGAGAGGCAAATTGCTTCCCTGAAAACCCTAAAAGAATCCAATCAAACACTAAAATAGAGTGGATACTAAATACAAGACTTTGCAACTGCACACACAATAGGAAGTGCCAATTAAATAAGGCACCCTCTTATGTTCCCGTTTACCAGTGGGTGTCAGGGTGCAGATACGATGAGGATTCTGTTGGCCGGAGATTGAATCAATACACACTGTCCTGGAGTGCCCTTTATCACTGGGCATAGCTTTAAAAAGCATATAGACATACTTAGAAAATCTAATTTAAATTCAACCTCTGGAAATCATGGCATAATTATAGATAAGCCTACTAAGCATTCTCACTATCGCAGAAAGAATGGAAGGAAATAGCTAAACGCCCAGCAGAAGGGGAAATGAAGTGACGGGAAGCAGCAATGCCAATCAAACAAGGCTCCCATTGAGAAACAGCGAGTTAAACATGTGCAGGAAGATCCATTTGCTTTCTAAAAATCAAAAAGGGGGCTAGAGAGATGGCTCACTGGTTAAAAGTGAGCTGGGTTTTCAGAGGACCTAGGTTCAATTCTTAGCACTCACGTGGCAGCTTACAACCACATTTAACTCCAGTGCCATGGGATCTAATTTCCTCTTTTGGCCTCTGTGGGCACCAGGCACTCACCTGGTACACAGACATCCATGTATGCAAAGCACCCCCCATGGAAACAAAATAATAATAATAAAATAATAATTTGAAGAGCAAAAAATATGTGGATTAGTGTCTGTGATGCCAGGTCTCTCTGAGAAAATGATGAAATACAGACATCCACACATACAAACATATCATGTTTTGATTTTAGCAAGCTTATCTACATGCCTGTTAATCTGGTGACCTTTGGAGAAGGTCACTTAAGGAAGAAAAGAAGATTGTTATTTACATGTTACACATTTTGATGCTGCTTAAATGTTCTAACATACGGGTCTTTCACTATTTTTAGGTTATCCAGTAGGAGAACTCAGGGTAACTGGTTTTTTCTTTTTTTACCTTTCTCTAATAAAATACTTAAAATACTGTTGTCAATAAAGTTATGTGGTTATACAAGTCCTCATAATTTACAAACATTGCTGTTAACATGAAAACAATTCCCTGAAAGGTTCTGTAAATTTGCAAAGTCCAAGTATGGGGTGTTCTAAGGGCAATACTGACATTTTCCTTTTATTGTGGGAACGGTCTGCAGGTGCCTGCTCCTTTTGCACCGACAGATGCCTGATCCACATGGGAGAGTGTGGCCTTCTTCCCAGGCCCTGAACCTGCTGCTTCTAAAAGGGAGTCCGTTAAGCTTGCATTTCCCAACCACAGGTCACCTTTTCTTGAGTTTCCCCCTTGGCTGCACAGAAACACTTAGCCTGATGTATTTCTACTTACTTATTTTTGCTTTTGTTACCTATTTTTTGACATCAAAACCAACCAACCAAACAAACAAAAAACAAACATTGTCAGGGCCACTGTCTAGGAACTAGCCCTTTAAATTTTCTTTCACGGCATTAAATCTCATATCTAAATCTTTAACATGTTCCTAAAATTTTTTATGGTATAAGACGGGGGTCAGAGTTAATCATTTTGCATGTGAATGTCACTTCCCCAGCATTATCCTGTGAAGAGGTTCTCTCTTCCACATTTCTGTATGTCCCAAAGAATTTGAGTACAGAAACTTAGACTCTAATGTTGCAACACTGGAGCGTGGCAGAATCTCAGATCATGGGGGCACCACCCTCAAGCATAGATTTTATATTGTTCTCATGGGCCTGGATTTATTGCTACAGGAGCAAGTGGCTATACAGGAAGACCACCGCTTTTGTCCTGACAGCTCTCCCTATGGTCTCCCACCCTTCAGCTGCTCCTCTGCTGTGTAACACCAAGCTCTCGAGAGAAGCAACCACCTGACATGAACTTCAGCCCCTACAACTCTGACTTCTGTAAATCTGTGGTATTTGTTTTGTTTGCATGCAAGGCTGAGGATAAACCCTGAGGCCTTTCACATAGTAGACACATGCTGTCACTGTTTAATAATCCCCACCTCCACATATCTACTTTCTGTAAATTCCTGGGTATTCTGTTATAGCCTCAGAACATGAAGAGTTGGTGTACATTTGGTGATGTCAAATTTTAGTTAATGGGATGTGTGGGGCTTTATTTCTCAGCTGTTTGTTACAATGGTTTGTTTTTGAAGCAAAGACCATATTCCTTAGACGGTTCCAGCTTTGGAATATAGTTCTAAATCGGTGTGATGTCTCTGCTTCTTTGTTTATGTTTAAAATATATTTGGTTATTTGTGGTTTTCTCTAGTTACAAATAATTTGAGGATATTCTTTCCAATTTCTGGCAAAAGCACAGACTTGGAACTTTGCTTGGGACTGTTCTGGATCTGTGGATGACTTTGTGTAGAGTGAATTTTCCCAGTATTTTAGTTCATGTGTACATGATATCTCCCATTTATTCAAAATATCCTTCCATTTCCATCACTATTGAGTCTTTTCCAGTGTTCACATCCTTCCCAGCCTTGATTAAGTTTATCCAAGTCACAGTAACCAAGAAACAGAAGTAGCTTAAGAATCTTTGGGTAAGTTAATCGATCAGAATGTGTGCAGGTTGGGAAGATGGCTCGGTGGAGAAATTGCTGGCCACACGACAAGTGGGCCTGAGTCTAAACTCCACCAGGTAGAAGGCTGGATGTGCTGGGGTTTGTCTGTAATTCCACCACTAGGAATGCAGGCAGGAAGATCCCTGGGTTTTGCTGGCCAGCCAACCTTGCTAGATTGGTGAGCATCATGTAGAAGCAAAGGGGTTCTGTCTCAAAAATCAAGGTCAACAGAACAGGGTCAACAGTTGACCTCTGGCCTCCACGTGCACACACAGAGAAGCACAGGTACATATACAAATGTATAAGCAAACACAATAAGGAAGAATTTGTAATGCATATGAACAACGGCGTACTAGCTAGCTTTCAAAGAAGGAAACGGCAAAAACATGGATGAAGTAAGACATTGTGCTGACAGAAATAAGGCAGATACAGAAAGACAAAAACTGATTTCACATGCATGAGGAAACCAAAAATATTACGCTCACAGATGCAGAGAGAATGGTGTTTACCTGGAGGATAATGGTGGGCAATGGGGAGAGCTTGGACCAAGGGTAGGGTACAAAGTGTCTATTACAGCATGGACAAGATCTATGGATTTAATATAGAGCCTGAGTGATTGTGGAGTAGTGAATTAATTTACACAACACATATGTATATGAACTTATATATACTTATCTTGAATAGATTCAGTCTTTACTTGCTAATTTTATTCTTCTAATACAAATAAGTAAAACAGTCAAATATGCATTGAGGGCTTCTGATTAGGTAGAATTGGAGGTGAGGTCATAGAGTTCACATGCAGTTTGAAGCCCTAGAGAAGTAATTCAGAATTAATCCTGAAAGTGCTTGTTAAATCACTGTTGTATTTTTTCAGCTAATCTGCCTCACTCGATCTCTTTACAAAGAAAATCAGACAAGAATTGATCAAGTGTGGACATAGAGCTCTATATAGCAATAAGCATAGTCATCAAATAAAGAGGCACAGATGACCATGGAGAAGACATTCTCGCTCAGTTCCTTGTGTAGCTTAATTCTGGGTGGACATGAGATCAACAGAATGGTGGGATTGCTATTTGAATCTTTAATTTTTGATGAGAACATTAAGCAGGAGAAACTCATTCCTGTCTAAAAGCATCCCACGTGTTTGTTTATTGCTGAAGATGCAGGAGGCCCTGAGGGAAGGAAGCTCGGATCTTCCAATTACCTCCGCGGTGAGACCCACTCCCAATGCAAGTGAGGGAAATCACAGCGAAACTAAAGCGAGTTTTGATTCTGTCTGAGTCCATCTGCCACTGTGGGCTCTGTAAATTGAAAAGACTCAGAGCTGCTCTGAATTAGTAGAACATTTGGAGCCCTAGAGTTCTCTTGAACCCTATCCCTTCTTTCCTTCCTTCTTTGCTTTCCTCTATAGTTTTCCAAGTGGTCGGGAAAAGTAGGCAGCTTCTGTCTGTTTCCAGGTAAACAGCTGGCTCAAGGGGCAAGCTTTGCAATACATGACCCCACACTTTCATTACAGGAACCTCAGCACACTTACCTTTGAATACGCATTTAAAGGAACCACCATAAGAACTTCATCATTGACCCTTGTGGAGATTGAGGGTTTGGATTTGGGAACACAATGAGGTTTTCTTAAGAATTTTCCCTGTACTTCTTTTTTTTTTTTCTTTTTAAGCAGGGCACGCTCCTGCATTTCTTCGAGCCTTCCCCTTCCCACTACGCAGTTGCCGAGTGGAGGCTCCCCATCTTGTGCCTAAGTAATTACAGCCTTTTAATTTGTCTTCGCCTGTAACCTGGCTCAACGCCAAGCCACCATGCCTGCTTCTACCAACAATATTTTTCTCACGAGCAAAGTAGATCCTATGGGGGGAAAAAAGGCTAAATTTCTTTGCCCAGCAAAATGCTGGCATTTCTCTCCCCTCTTCCGTCCAGTCACACTTAATTGCAGATCAGTTTTTTAATGCATCTTGATGTTTCATGCCTTTCTGCCTCCACCCCTGCTGTTCTTCCTGCCTGGAATTCCCTCCCCCACCCCTGGGTATCTGCCTAACACCTGCTCAATTTTCATGATCCAATACAAGTGTTGCGTCCTCCCAGGAAAGCTTCTCTGACCTTCAGGTGAAGGTGGGAACTCTATTCTTGGCTCAGTTTCTGGGCCAAGTATAAACTTCTGTTTGGTTGATTTGTTAAATTGACGTCTTTGGCTTTGTCACTCCACAAACCTCGCAGTGCCTGGAAAAGTGAAAGTCGGTCAGTGAATGCATACGTAACTCAAGCAGAGCAAGGAGCATTTTTAATCCGCAATTTTAATTCATTGTTGTCAAAGTGCAATTCAACCTTAAAGTCAAAGCAGTTCGATAAACACTACCTCATGTCAGTTGAGTAGCCAATGTTTCTGACTTGGTGGCAAGAATCTGAGTGACACCAAGTTAGGAGAAAAAAAAGAGGGAGAAGGGGTTGCTAAGGATTCAGTTGTAGTCTTAAGCCAGGGAGAGCTTTGGGGGCCAGCTATGGTGGAATTGCTACTTCAACGCTCAGTGGCGATTGGTCGAGGGCTCGGGCAGCAGCACATGAGAAGCACCCATCGCACCGAATGGGAGAAGCTTCACAGGCAAAGCAACTCTGGTTTGGCCAGGGTGGTGGGGAGTGTGGTGGGGAGGCACATCTGCCACATCTGGTTTTCTGCACAAGTGCAGAGCAAACACTATAAGGTGAAATATGGTCTTTCTCACTAGATCTGGTGACAACGGTCTGAAATTCTAGCACTCAAGGTCAACCAGCACAACATAGAAAGATAATGCTCTCCTCCTCAAAAGAAAGATACATCTCAAAATGTCTAAGATCATGTGTGCTCCACACTGTTTTCTTGGAGGGGGAGAAATGGGGATGAAGAAATCCATTTATGTCTCAGCAAAATGTTTTAATCCCTAAATGGTATTTCCACCAAAACTTAGTGGGCAAAGTAATTCTCTTAGGATGCTACTGTTCAACCCAAGTGGTTTTTTTTTTTTTAAACTTATTTAACTTCATGTGCTTTGGTATAAAGGTGTCTGTCAGGTTCCCTGGAACCGGAGTTACTGACAGTTGTGAACTGCCATGTGTGTGTTGGGAATTGAACCCAGATCCTCTGGGAGAACAGCCAGTGCTCTTAACCACTGAGCCATCTCTCCAGCCTCCAAATGATTTTTTTAAACTGAATTTTAAAGCTACCTCTCTTGAATTCTTGTTTGCTTTGCAAAATTCTCTCACTGAATTAATGAGTAACCAAGATGAGTAGAATTCTTAGTTTGTCAGTCCCTCATGGTCCTGTGGAGAGAAGCAGACAACCAGAAGTTGGGAGGCAACCTGCCAAAGCACAAGAGATTCCAAAGGGTCTACCAGGTTGAAGGTGCACAGCTTTCAGATTGTTTTAAGAAATACAAATCCTTAGCCGTCAGAGCTTACAACTGTACTATTTTCTCATGAGATTGATTTTTGTGATGAACAAATACTCATATAGAAATTCTACAACAAGGCCAACACATGAACCTGTGGTTGATAGCTGAAGGTCTCCAGAACTAGAAAATCTTATTTCTGGGGCTGGAGAGATGGCTCAGTGGTTAAGAGCATTGCCTGCTCTTCCAA
>LOEQ01000604.1:424988-443423 GCA_001685075.1 Bramus lutescens | reverse complement strand
AAAAAAAGGCGGTGGGTATAAATTGGCAATGTGAAGAAATCAGAATATCCAGGTTCTGTTTCATGTCTTGCACGGGAAAGGGCAGGTAGGGTGAGATTAGGGGGAGGCCCAAACATCTGCTCGACTTAGGTAAATTGCATCTCTCCTTTCCTTCACATAGCTGGCATAAATTACAGCCTATAATATTCTCTAGGGCAGACTTTTCTGACCAGTTCCCTGCTCTACAGACTTCAAAGTGAACTTTTACCTGACTTGCAGTGCCTACGTTCTAAATAAAACTGGTTCGACTTTAACGTGTACCTAAATCCTCAGTAATGCCTTGAGGGAAATAAAACCTTGAAGTCGATACAGCCTTCATGGAGTCACGCTACTTTACGAATCCTGCCACAGTGGTCCGGGTGGGGCCCAAGGTTCTGAATTCCTAATGAAGTCCCAGGTGAAACCCGGGCATCACGTGCCAGAGGACTACAGTTTGAGCGGCAAGATTCTGTTGACTGTTCTTTCGGTCGGAACTACAGAAGCTGCATCAAGTGTAGCCCCTTCTATCAAAAGCCGCGCGCGCGTGCGCAAATGGAAAGAAACAGAATGCAAAACTGTGTTGTGTGACATCTAAAACAGTACCCTGCATGTTTCCCCGAAGACATTCTTTTCCACTAGAAGATGACTGGCAAACTTGTGTTCTAGCTCCTCTTAGACATGAAAACACTTGGTTGCTTATCTTGTAAAATCTGCTCTGCCTGCTTGCTTGGGCATGCTGTAGTCAGTTTAGTCAAATACGTGTCAGTACATCTATATGGAGAGGGAGCAGGTGCAAGCCCTTAAAAATGCACTTTAAGGAACTTTTAACACTTAAGACAGTGCACCGAGCTGATCCTGTGTGATCTTAGTGCCAAGCTTCCGAGTAAAAGGTTTCCCTTTGAAGGCAACGGGTAGACGCCATGCAGTTGAAGCATTTGTTTATACAAAATGATGCTTGATTTTTTTTTTTTTTGTTACAAGACAGTAGTACCCTGTATAACTTCACTGAGTCTGGAGGGCGGAGTAAGACTCCAAAGCTGGTGTTTGAGGTTTGATCTAATGGAAGTTGGAATTTTCTAGGCTGCACTTGGGTTGGAATAAAGGGCTTATACGAATGGCTTAAGCTGGAGAAGAAACCAAAAGAAATATGTTTCCCTCTGCAGAGGGTCAGCATGGAAATAGCTTCCTGTCTTTGCTTGGCATCCTCACCTCTTGTTAGCACAATGCCCTTTGGGCACGGAGAGTGATTTGTGAATCTCCTTACTCAGCTCAGAAGATATTTACAAGTACCTCAGATTTGAGTGTTTGTTGAAGGAACAAAAGATGGAATGAATAAATTCTCAATCGTAACCAGTCTTTAGTGGTGTAAGACACACACATTCATGCACGCACACATGCACATACACATGCACCCCCTACATGCGTGCATATCTCTGAAAAACATTTTAATTTGCTCCTGTCAGGAGTCTGAACACTGAGAGTAGAGGAGCTATATTTGCCCTGATGGGTTTATCATTGTGTTTAGGTCTCTAAACCTTGAATTGAGTCCCTCTGAGGTGCTACAGCAGATGCTGACTTTAACAGTACTTAAAAGCTCATGTTTGCCTGTTTGCCCGTGTGCCGGGCCCCACGCCAGGGCATTGCCGGGAGTCCATTACTGCCGCAGTCCATTCTGATGAGGAGGTCTCCCAGCAAAGCCCCGGTCTGGTCACAGCTTCCCTCGTAAGGCGCAGGAACTCATCTGGACCGAATTTACCCTGGAACTGCTTGGCCACAACACTATGAGAGAATAATTATTGAACTATTTTACTGTACAACTATTTCCAAATTGTTGATTTTTTATTGATTTCAGGAGGCAAGCTAATTGCCCCGTGGCAACTTGATGTTAACATTTAATGAAGATCAGGAAACAGAGTTTATGAAAAGCGTTTGTAGAGCGACTGCAAAGCTTCAAGAACTGTTTTACACTTCCTGACGGTGCTGGGGCTCGCTTAATGGTTTGTTTTTATTGCTTAAGAGTGTAAACCTTGCTTTAGCCCCGTATGTGGAAACTATACCCTCATCCTGCATTGCACATTTTCTTGTTGCTTTTGCCTCGCTCCTCACGTCCTCTCCTGCCATCTACACTCAGGACTTTCTCTGCTTTGGATGCAGGCAAGTTTCTGTCTCCCGACACTGACGATACTACACACGCACACGTGTGCACCCAGCCCCATGAACCGAATGTATTGCTTCACTGTGTTTGGGTGGAGTTTCTCTTCTGCACTTGGTTGCTAGACAACAGAGCAGACAAAATTTAGCCATTCAAATGGCATTTTTAGAGACGCCAAATTTGGGCGGCTGAACCCTTTTATCTCCGTCTTTATGTAGAAGGTGCAAGTTTCTTACGAAGATCCCCTTGCCTTTTGTTGGATAGATGGCTGACTGGTAGAAGAGAGGCGTGTGTGTGTGTGNTGTGTGTGTGTGTGTGTGTGTGTGTGTGTGTGTGTGATGTTTGGGTGTTTGCAGGTGCACATGCACACGTGTGCACATCTAGGTGGAGGCCAGAAGTTAGTATCCAGTGTTCCTCTCAATAGCTCTGGGCTTTGGGTTTTGAGACAAGACCTCTCATTGAGCCTGGCTCGCATCGGTTTAGCTAGGCTGTCTGCCAGGGAGCCCCAGGGATCCTCTTGCCTCCGTCCCTGTGTACCCCCAGCCCTGGCGCTACAGACACACGGCCCACCATGCCCACCTAGTTTTTAATGTGGGTGCTGAAGATCCGAATGCAGCTGCTTATATTTGTGCAGAGAGCGCTCTACTGACTGAGCCATCTTCCTAACCCAGAAGAGTTGTTTGAAGTAAGGCTGCACAGGATTGTCTGTCCTCAAGCTTTCTCGACTGTTGTTCCCGGTTGCTGGAACTCACTTCCCACCTGGAAGCTAACTTGGTTTCCAAGGGTGTGTTTTAAATCACTAATAAACTTGAGCTACAGCTCCAAGCTCTGATTGTTTCAAAGCAAAGGAAAGATTCCTTTCCGAGGCAATGTTCAGAAGCACAGGGCCCGGGTGTGGAGTCTCCAGAAAGCTACCCCAAGTTTTCTTCTGGTAGATAGTATTAAACGTATTTTCTAAAACCTTCGTGAAAGCCTAATTTGAAATCAAAGTCATTTTCTGATTTCTGTAACATGCTCCAGGAGCATGTTGTAAAATCGGGATCTTTGTAGACCAGCCAAGTTGGACTTGTGTTCACAAGTTCACTCGCATGCGCATGCGTACACAATTGGCAGCTGACGGGCTCCACTCTGAGCTCTTTCTTCCTCTACCCTCTGACATGCCGCTGCTGCTCTGGCTCCTCTCTTTGTGAGGTTCCCTGGGCTGGAATGCAGTCAAATCCGTGGAAAACTTTAACCACTTTCCTGATTCGTTTACAGGCAGGATTTCCTGGCAGGAGGATCAAGGCAGGAGGACTTGAGATTGGTTCATCGCTAACTGCCTTAGAAATTAGAATCATTTGAAGCCCATCTTGCACAGACATACATGCAGGCAAAACACTCATACACATATCTGGCCTGTACGGAGAACTTTGACAAACTAGCCTCTGACATAGAAACCTCACCATCGGACTTAAAAAGTATCTGATCGTTTGGTTTCTCCAATAAGCCTGCAGTTAGTTCTCTAAGGTACACGTCAGTATGAAAAGTAATGAGGTTTAAGCACCAAATGCCTGGGATGAACTGGGCAGCAAAAAACGGCAATCCATAGGGGAGCAATAAATAAAAATAGAAGTAACAGTCTTAGGTGAAAACTCCCAACGTCCAAGATTTCCTAATTCCATCAAGTTCAGTCAGGCTGGACAGTAAAAAAGGGGAAGGGTTGTATAAACTCGGCAACTTTTGTGGTATAAATATATATGCATATATACTTCAAATACAATACATGCATATTTACATATTCATGATCATTACAAATTTCCAGAATGGAATCATTCTAAATGGCATTGCGGAGTAAGACCACCTTGGTGATGCTGATGGCATCCTTTTATTCTGTGTAGAGGTCTCAGAAGTTAAAGAGTTTCCTCTTTGTTAAATTTCTGATAAAGACCAGTTCTCAATAAAAAGATAACTGTGATGAAACACAGTGACATTTAAGACACAAACATGTCTGGCATGACTGAGTTATAGTAATACAAAGAGTTGTCCAAAGGATAAGTTAACGTGAAGGTTTAACTTTCAGGTTAGCACTGTGCAAACATAAATATAGCTTCATTATTGTGATTTTCCCCAATCACTCTAATGATGGTGCTGAAATCTTCTCATTTGGATTACATTGAAGTGAAGATTCTTGGATGGAGAATGTATGTATATAAGAAAACCCTTGCACCAAATCGTATTGTGATTATCCTCAATTAGATCATAGACACAGCATTTCAGTTCACTGCTTGTTTGGTTATCCAGCCTTGTTTGCGTCATGAATGCATCCACTGATATGACTGTCTCCTAGCTACTTCTCCCAGCCTCTCTTTTCCCCCACAGATGCTTTAGGGTTATTCACAGCTGGTTCTACGTTTGATTTTCCATTAGTCTTAACTAGGACTGGCATGAAGAAAGAGAGAGAAAGGGCTGGGGTGGGGGGTGGGGGGTAAGATGTCTAGACTTCTTTTGCCAGAAACAGCGACCCAAAAGGAAAATACATTCTTGACTGATACACAAGCTTCAGGTATTACATTTTGCAGAAATATGTTATTAGTTGACTGTCCTATTGTATCATGAGTGAATTCCAACTCTCTCTCTCTCTCTTACTTTCTCTCTCTTTCTCTCTCTTTTACTTTCCCTCTCTTTCTCTCTTTTACTTTCTCTCTCTTTTACTTTCTCTCTTTCTCTCTCTTTTACTTTCTCTCTCTTTCTCTCTCTTACTTTCTCTCTCTCTTTTACTTTCTCTTTCTTTTACTTTCTCTCTTACTCTCTCTCTGTGTATGTGTGTGTCTCTCTCTCTTACACACTCTCTCTATGTGTGTATGTGTGTGTGTCTCTCTTACTCTCTCTTACACTCTCTCTCTCTGTGTATGTCTCTGTGTGTGTGTGTGCGTGTATGTCTCTGTGTGTGTGTCTCTCTCTCTCTCTCTCTCTCTCTCTCTCTCTCTCTCTCTTAGGCATACCCTTCATGTTTCACAATCACTTTGACAAGATACAGTCAGGCTGAAGTCAGGATGATGGAAGGGTCATCTTTGTACTACCCAATCTTCGGTACACTTGCAAGTTCACCCAGGTAATTTTTAAGGATGTGGCATGACGAGGCATAGCAGGTATCGCTGAATGATCTGACAGCACATTTGGGTCCATTTTCAGAGTGGGGCAGCGGGTTCCCATATCAAGATCTATCAAGGGTCAGACACTGCAACTTTAACGCTGCCATTAATCCTGGAAAATGAATGAAGGCACTCTGCAGGGCAGGGGTTGAAGGTTAGTCCAGTTACTATGTTAAGCTCCTAGAAAAATGACAGGTGGTATTTTAATTCCAGTGGTGACAAAATTAAAACCTTTCTTGATGGCATCTATGGGCCGATACAGTGCTCTGGAAACCTGCACAACAGATAGACAAGGTGTCCCATGCAGGGGGATAGCTATTGGGCTGGTCTAGCAGTTATTCTCTGGACTATGTCCCCATCTCTTACCAGATTCCTAGGAAAGACTGTACTGTGAATTTTCCTGTTTGCATTTTCTGTTTCAGCATCTCACATTCTCCCCTCTCCTACTCTCCCGTCCCCTTTCCCCTCCCCCACTCCCCATGCCAGGGCCTTATGTGGAGATAAGAGGCTAGAGAAATCAACCTACTGGAATACAGGGAGAGAAATCTTGACATCATCACAGACTAAGGGTGTGTTGAAGACGCGGAAACTGCCGAAAGTCTCCTCCAAAATGCCCGCTTGAGCAATGAACAAGATCCTAGCATGCTTTTTCTTTATGGGACAGAGTTTGTGGGGAGAAATAGTTCCACTGATTTCCCTCCCGAAAATGCTCATGGCAAAGGAGAAATTACTTTCCTGCTCTCTATGCCAAAGGACCTCAACAAGGCTGGGGAGAAGAGCTGCTCCTAGGGGGTGCCTTGACAGCATGGAACTTTATGGAATAAGTGTGTGCACAGACCAGGGTGAGTTTGTGTGCACAGCAGATGGAGACCGTGCACACATCACCAGCATTTCTGCACAGACGAGAATGTGTGCACAGAAGAATGAATGCACAGGGAAAACTGGGGCTACACAGAGAAGAGTAAATGTATGAGTGTGAGTGTGATGAAGAGTGTGCACAGAGCAGAGTGAGTGTGCCCAGAAAATGAGTGTGCACACATTAGAGTGAGTGTGCACAGGTCAGAGTGCTTCAGCTTCATAGCCAGGGGCAGTGATTCATTTGACTTTAATTTTGGCGGTAGCATTTTTCTTCTGACTCACTGATAATTTAACGTGAACTTAGAGAGCTGAAACTGTTCTTTACTTTTCAGGAATTTACACGCTCACCAGGGAGAATCCACAGTTTCCCTTTGAAAGGGACGATGCCCTGATGCTCATTAAATTGCAAAACACAGAAGCAGGGCTGTGACCCGTTTCTTTCCACTTCTGCCCACGCGGCTGCAGCAGCTGACATTCCCCGGCTCCCCAATGTTGCCTGTTAGGCAGCCTGCTTTATCTTAAAGGTTTCTCTTATCTTGCACTGAGCAGTAAACACTATCACTTACCTCCTGTGGTCTTTGTTGTAACATGGCGAAGTGGGTTAATCCTTCTCCTGTTTGTGTTATGAGTCTGATCTTAACATCTGGCTTTTCAGAGAGTATTGTAGGAATTCTGAGTAATGGTGGAGGAAAGACATGTGTTGTCACAAGGATGAAAACAGGCACTCCTGCGTGCGCGTGCGCACGCACACACACACACATTTTCTCACTAACATGCCAGTATGAAGTAAAGTTACCAATGATTAGCTTGCTCTACAGCTAGGAATTGATCTTACTTTATGATAGATGATTCTTATGGAAAAGACTACAGTGAGTTAATTAGAAACTGGATTTGTCTAACAGCTCGGATTTCATAATTTTGACAGCTTTAGAATAAGTGCAGTGAACTGATGCTTAGAAATTTATTGAATAGTCAGTTGTTTTTTTTTAAATCAGTTTAGCAAGTGTCCTTCTTAAAATCAGTAATTAATGACTGCAGAAGTTTTCAGAAGCAGTCCTGATATGTCCCCGTGAGGTTTTCATGCCTGTTTTTATTAATGCTCAGGTGGAGACAGACCATCCTAAGACTCTGTGTACAGGATTCCTCTCACCATCGTCTTTTGCCCTTCTGGCTTTGTTCTCCACCGTGGAGAAGAAAACAACATTAGAGGCAGGTCCCTGGGTCCAGTGTTCGGCAACATACTCAAATCAGTTGTGAAGTGTGGCCCTAACCACTTTTGTTGAAACAAAGTGCATGATTTTACATAATATATAAGTAGAAACACACAGTTCAATAAAGCTGACACTATCCATTGAGTCAATGAAAGCTCGGTAATGTGCTTAATTGGAATGGCAGTGTGCTATAGTTTTGAATATGTCCTTGGTTTCATGGTAAGTAAAAAAAATAAAAAGACAGAAAAGAAAATATCATATGAATAATTGCTGTTTCTGCCATGATATATATATACATTAAGTTTGACTGAAAATTATTTCCAATTTTATTTCATTATTTTTAATATAGTAGAAAATTTTAAATGTTCATGTTGCTAGAATTTACATTTCTATTGGATAACTCAGTTTAAAACAATACATTAAAGTGGATCCACATTACTCAAATTCACTTCCAGGGTGATGGAATTTCTCGGGCCATAGGGAAAAGGTGGATCCAGAGTGAACCATTGTGTAACGTTATGCACGGCCGCAGCAAGGGAGCTGTCAACAGAGGCTGTGCTTCAGTTCTTGGAGTCTGTATGGTTCCTGTGGCTTTGCAGACAGCTAAATGTATGCCTCTTATAGCTAAAAGTGTGCCCCTCAGAAGATAGTTTTATCTATCAGACTCTCCATCTCTTCCCCCTTTAAAACAGCCCTTCCTAGTCCATAGATTTTTATAATAACTGAGAGCATTAGATAGTGATAGTAATGCCCCACTATACAATACAAATGTAGGCTATTTATAAATGTAAAGAATGGATTAGTTAAGTTTCTACTGCTGTGAAAGAGACCGTGACCAAAAGCAACTTGGGAAGGAAAAGGCATATTTCAGTTTCCGTTCAAAGTCTGTCTGAAAGTTGGGGGTCAAGGCAGGAACCTGGAAGCAGGAACTGAAACAGAGACCTCAGAGGAATGCTGCTTCCTGGTTTGCACCCATCGCTTGCTCGATCAGCCTACTTTCTTGGATAATCAGGACCACCAGTCTGCGGGTGATAACATAGTGGATTGGGCTCTCTCATGTCAATCATAATAAAGACAATACTCCACAGACTCCTGTGGGCTGTCTGATGGAGGCGGTTCCTCAGTTGAAAGTCCCTCTTCCCTAGTACGTCTAGGTTTGCAGCAAGTTGACAAAAGCCAGTCAGCACAAAGGGGAACACTAAAGGAATAATTAGACTTTGCATCAGGCAACTATTACTATGAAACAAATTACTGCAAATGGTGCCTTAAAATAGCAAAGGTTTAGCATTTTGCATAGTTTCTGTAGGCTGGGAATTCAGGAATGCTGAAGCTAGGTGATATTGTCTCGTCTTTCAGGATACTGCAACGTCAGCCAGCTCTAAAGTCATTTGCAGGCTTGTCTGCAACTGAGAGACCCGCTCTCAGGAGGGCTCACTCACCTCTGCTCTGTCCTCCCTGGATCCACACATGGCTGCTTAAGTATCTTCACAGCCTGAAAAGACAAAGAGGAAGAAAAACTGAATGATCCGTTTGTTGTTTCCACTTACGTCATTTATTTGGAGCAAATTACAAAATTCAGCCCATGCTGGAGGGAAGGGGAGGAGGTGTAGTAAGCCCCATTCAAAAACAAACCATCCAGACATGTGGGCACATTTTACAAAACTGTGCGCGCTCACTACCTTTATGACAAAATGGACAGGACACCAAATTCATTCTGCAAGGGACTGAGATCCAAGCCTTGCTGTGCTGAGAAAGTGTTTGATCCTGCTGGAGTCTGAACAATAGATTCTCCACTTAAACGCCACAGTTGTTAGAACTAACAGCTATGGTCCTTATTCTTTTGCAAACCATAATTCTTTGTGAGGTATAGCAGATGATCCTCAAGGAATTCTAACTTGGCTGCTCTCTGCCCTAGCACAGGGGCTGGCAAAAGCCAGGGTTCCAGGAACAGGCAACAGCCTGACGCAATGGTGCAGCAGAAGCCAGCAGGGCCAGGGAACAAGTCCTGAACAGCTGTCGTTTGGGAACCTTTATCTGTCACAGCCCATTCTTCTCAACCTCAACACCCCCAACTCTGGTCTTTGTTTGTTTGTTTATTTGTTTTTTTGAGACAGGGTTTCTCTGGGTGGCATTGGCTGTCCTGTAACTCACTCTGTAGACCAGGCTGGCCTCAAACTCAGTGATCTGCCTGCCTCTGCCTCCTGAGTGCTGGGATTAAAGGCATACACCACCACTGCCTGGCTGCTAACTTACCTCTAGAAGTAAGATTATTCTCATATTCATTCATTATAAATATTCAATCATTAAACTACCTTTCCAAAACCAACTTAAAAACAAGTCCAGTGTGCTCCCCCGAGTCCTGTACTTCAGTGTCTAAGAATAGGAATGACTGTAAGAGAAACATCTTAGTCTAAAGAGGATGTAAGGTAAGGCTGGGAAGTGAGCAGAAGCCATATTGTATTTCTTTGTTAATCTAAATCTGATTGAAAATTTTGTAAATTTCTAAAAAGGAGGGCAGATGAAATTGGACACATTTGAATGAGTTACTGTTTTTTTGTTTGTTTGTTTTGTTTATTTGTTTGCGACAGGGTTTCTCTATAGTTTTACAGCTTTGAAGCCTATCCTGGGAACTAGCTCTTGTAGACCAGGCTGGCTTCGAACTCACAGAGATCTGCCTGCCTCTGTCTCCCGAGTGCTGGGATTAAGGGTGTGCGCCACCACTGCCTGGCGGGTTACTCTTTTTAAGGTGCCAAAGTGCTACATGAAGAATAGATTGTAGAAGGAAAATGAAGAACAGTGGAGAGGCTGTGTATGGAGCGATTCTAAGATGCCCACCAAGAGATCCGACTGAGTGTCCCACCCTTCCATTTGAGGGCAGTCGGCCTGTAAATATGATGAAAGAAAACCTGTTGTTTGAATTGATCGAGAGATTATACTGAGTAGAGAGGCCTAGGCAGCTGAACCGTTTGTAGAAGGCAAGAGAAGAGCGCACCAGTTAAGAGAGAAAAGGCAAACAACAGTCTGACCATAGGGACTCATGGGAATAGGAAATGTAGGGGTCCTCTGATTGCTCCGAGCCATCCCAGGTCAGTGGCTGACAACAAAGCAGACACTTCAACCCATGAGAAAATAAACACTGAGAACAATCAATAAGTTCAAATGAGGATAGCAGTTTATGGTCCTCAGGTGAGGCCACAGTCCCAGTAAACACCCTGTTGAGGCCCAGACCAGTGAGCAGGCCCTATACCTGGACATCTGCCCCAGGTAAAAGACAAGGTAATAAATTTGTGTTACTTGTTTAAGTTGTAGAGTTACCATTCTATAGGGGATGAAGGAGTAAGCTGTTCAAGGTATTTGAGGTAAGGGAGATGCAGAGCAACAGAGTCCAGATCTGCTTTATGAGTGTATTTGACATTAATGGCTGATGTGTTAAGTGTTGGAGGAGAAGGAAGAAGTAACAGTCCATGCTTAAGGATGCTTTAATTTGAGCAAATGAGTGTCTAGTGTCTAGTTTGTTTGGGAGAAGGGTATGTAGGAGGACCAGATTTCTGAGTTCAGTCTTAAATCAGTTACACTTCTGTGGCTGTGCTAAACATCCAAGACCAAAACAACTTGTGGGAAGAAGTTAATTGGATTTACGGTTCCAGAGGTTGAGTCCATTGTGGCCCAGGTGGCGGTGGTGCACGCCTTGCCTTTAATCCCCGCACTCAGGGGAAGAGGCAGGCCGATCTCTGAGCTTGAGGCCAGCCTGGTCTACAGAGTGAGTTCCAGGACAGCCAAGGCTACACAGAGAAACCTCATCTGGAAAAACAAAAAACCAGCAGAAGTCAGCTGCAGCAGGGAGCAGCAGGAGCTCACAACCTGAACCAAAAGCCCAAAGCAGGAAAAGCTAACTGGAAGTGGGCAAGGATTTGTCATTTCCAAGTAGGCTCTTCCTCCAGTAAGACCACCCAAACCTCTGGGGACCCAGCATTTACACACCAGAACCAATGGGGACATTCTTATTCAAACCACTACAAGTCTGGGTGTGACAAAAGTGAGATAAGAAGGGCTTCCTAGACAATAGTTAGTGACCAGTGCCTGTATGAGACTCGAACTCAGAGAACTCTAGATTAGGAATAGAAACTCGGCACTCACCACCATATGAAGAGCGCTGAAGGCCAGGCAAAACCAACAGGATAGAAGGAAGGAAATGAAGCTTAGTCTTAGAAGCATTGACATCCAGAAGCCAAGAAAGAAATCAGAAGCCAAAACGAAGAAGCCTGAAGGACTGAAAAGAAACAACATAAAGGAAGGAAGGCGAGTCTAGCAGAGCACGGACTGTCCTGAGAAGCACAAGGCTACCCTCTCTACAGGCACAGGAGAGGAAAGCATACATCATCCTTGGGATGCTCAGTCACATGACTGATATGTGTCTTCATGGACACCCGTGGTAGGTGGTTCAGGTGAGCAGGGAATGGAGTGGAAACTCACAGTGGCTGTGGACAGTTTATTGAGGACGTCTATCTACAAAGTGGAGCCAAGTGACAAACCAGTACTTGTCAGGGCTTTGAGGGGCTGAAAGAAGTTTACATATGTTTGTGTTATATATGTGGATGTGTATACTTAAATATATCATGTTGTAAGTGTATGATTTGTATATGTGTACTGTGTGTATGTATATATACATATCTGTGTATATGCATTTGTATATGAATGTATGTGTGTTTGTGTGTATTTTTGTGTGTATGTATAAGTCTGGATGTCCATGTATGTTTGTGGGTATTCATGTGTATGTGAGTGGATATATGTGTATGTGTATGCATATGTGTATCTATATATGTGTGCATGTATGTCTGTGTATGTGTATGTATATATATGCATGTGTTTATGTGTGCATGTTTAATATCTGATATTAACTCATGAACATATGCTAAGAAAAATTTCTTAATAACTGGGGAAGAGAAACATCTTTCAAACAGAGCAATGTCTCTGAAAAGTTTTAAGGGAGCCTTATAGAGAATTGGCTTTTCTCTGGGTGAAACTTGGAAACAAGAGTGTGGACATACACTAGGCAGTAGTGGTACAGGCCTGTGATCCCAACACTCAAAAGGCAGCCTGGTCTACAGAAAAAGATCCAGGATAGCCAAGGTTATACAGAGAAATCTTATCTCAAAACAAACAAACAAACAAACAAAAAGAACGTGGACATACTATAATTAGAGGTTTGCATGTCCCTTTCCAAGGCTTCCTCGCAAAACCCTGGAATGTGGCATTAGTGTGTATGTGTGACTTCCTCTAGATGCTGTACTATGGTGGTTTGAAAGAAAATGGCTCTCAAAGGGTGTGGCACTAATGGCAGGTGTGACCTTATTGGAGGAAGTATGTCTGTAAAGATGGGCTTTGAGGTCTCATATATACCCAAGATACTACCCACTGTTGCCTGCAAGATGTAGGACTCTGAGTACCTCTCCAGCACCACGTCTGTCTCACTGCTGCCATGACTCATCACGATGATAATGGACTGAATCTCTGAACTGTAAGCAAATCAATTAAATGTTTTTCTTTGCAAGAGTTGCTGTGATCATGGTGTCTCTTCACAGAAATAGAAACCCTAAGTAAGCCAGGTACCAAGATTCTAACCCTCTCTACCCATGAATCTGTTGGAGAAGGCCACTTATTGGTTCCTGGCCACTTGGCTAGCTTAGACCCAAAATAATCACACAGAAACTGTACTAATTAAATCACTGCTTGGCCCATTAGCTCTAGCTCCTTATTGGCTAACTCATATTAATTTAACTCATTTCTATTAATCTGTATATCGCCAAATGGCTGTGGCTTACCAGGCAAAGTTCCCAGCTTCTATCTCCAGTGGCTCCATGGCTTCTCTCTAACCCTGCCTTCCTCTTCTCATGCTATAGACCAAGTCAGTTCCTTTATTCATTAACCAATAAAAGCAACACATAGACAGAAGGACCTCCCACACCATGAATCTGCTTTTTATTTATATTTTCACCATTTAGAAAATATTATATGAATGAGATCAAGGAGTGCCTAAATTTTTCATGCTGCCCTTTTCCACTCTACCTGCTTCCTTGGAGGAGATCCCTGAATGTAGCAGCAGCTGGTTGTCAAGCAGGATTCCATTATGTAAGTGTGCTATGGTTTGACCATACATCTGAGTAATTCCAATTGGATGATTGTGAATAAGACTGTTACAAAAATAAAGCATTCTGTTGCTAGGAGGTATTGGAATTTGGTATGAATGTACATTTTATTTTCTTGGATAAATGCTGGATCACACGGTATGATCACTTTTTGGTTTTCTTATGAAAGGATCACACTCTTCTCCAGAACAGCTGTATTATAATTCTCTGTCTCCTTATAATATTTCTTCAAATTTTAGCTGCACTCAAAGTGTGTTCTAATCTTTAGAAATGAGAATTAGAAATTGTTTTTATAATTTTGTTCATGAGTACAGTATTTACTCCATTTCCACTCCTCCCTCTCCATATTCTAACTCCTCTTATGTCTCCTCATTTCTTCATCTTCTATAAGTATTATTGTTACATACACAACCTACTGGTCCTAATTAGTGTTGCTCTTACATACATGTGTTTAGGGTTGACTGATTGGGACTGGGTAACTTATCAGGGACCTCATCCCTGAAGAAGACTGAGTCTCCTTCTCTCAGCAACCAGTGATTACCGGTAGGTTTTCATCTAGGAGTAGTACCTTATTATTTTCCCCTACCTGCCTTGGTATGTTCACTAGTGTTTTCATTATTTAGGTCCTGATTGAACTACCATATAGCTGAGATTTTGTGGCCACAACTTCCCTGTACCACATAGAGGACACTATCTGGCAGCAGGCATCCTGGACTTCTGTCTCTTACAATCTTTCCATCTTTCCTCTTCCACCATGTTCCATGAGTCTTAGGTGTGTGGTTGCATCATAGATGTGCCAATTGGAGCTAAGAATTCCACTGTTAAATATTCTCCGAATTTTTACCAGTTGGGGTTTTTGTAGTAGTCTCTGTCTGCTCTATAAAGAAATTTCTTAGTTGAGGGATATAATATAAACTTAACTATGGCTCTAGGATAAATATTTAGAATACAACTTGGAATTATGTTGATTTAGGAAAATGGCAGTAGTAAGATCTCCTCTAGCACCTATGACCCCTCTAGGCAGGTATAGTTGGGTAAGTTCCTAATGCCCAGTGCTTATTTGTTGCTTCTTTTTTTTTCTCTTCCATGAAACATGTCTCTGGATTTTGTCCATATTAAAAATTATATTGCTTACTTTCATTTTAACTTCAAGTTCTAAGAGTTCTTTGTATGTTTTATTTATGAGTCTCTTAGGTATTTTGTTTGTAAATATTATATATTATAGCTCATAACACAAACATTTGATTTTTCTTCTGTAGATTGCTATTATAATAAACACCTCTTCATTAAACTGTAGCTTCGAAGATTTTTGCCTGTTTTCTTCTAAATGATTTGCTAATTTACATTTTAATGTATAATCCATAGACCAGAGAGCCAGATGCAATGTACTCTAAGTTCTAAAAGATCACAGCTGCCAACATAGACTACTGTGCTCAATAAAATTGCTATAGTTGAAGGAGAAATCAAATGATATAAGCAGCCTAAAAAGTTCATATCAGCAATAGCAGCAACAACAAAAAACTCAAACAGAATATTGGAAAAGAGAAGAATCTACATGGGAACTGCTCTTTGGTTTCTCAGCCACCAGATTTGAATAATCACACAGAAACACTGTTTGGCCAATAGCTTAGGCATATTTCTTGCGAGCTCTTACATCTTAAATTAACCCATTTCTATCAATCTATGTGTCACCACAAGGCTGTGGCCTACCAGTAGGCGTCTTTCTCCTTCAGCAGCTAGATGGCTTCTCCCTGACTCTGTCTACTCTTTATATATATATATATATATCTTCCGGCCTGGCTATATTCTGCCCCACCATAAACTGGAAGCAGCTTCTTTATTGGTCAATGGTGATAAAACATATGTACAATATACAGAGGGGAATCCCACATTATTGAAACATTTAGCATGTTTCTTGTTTGTTGTTGCTTATGCTGGTTATAATTCTATTTTTTATGGTCTGCTTTGAGCATGCTTTCATGCACTACAAATGCAGAAGTAAAGTGTGGGTTTGTCTCTTGGCTACTGAATTCAGTTCGAGTTCCCAGCTCACATAGAGGACTGTGGATCACTACCCTTTTTGAGAGTTTATCCCCAAATAAATAAACGTTTGTTATACTCCGTTCCAGGCTACTATGGAACTCTTTGGTATGCCAACAGAAGAATAAGAACAGCTAAGGAACTCTAGAAAGAAAACATAAAAGATACAATTTAATAAAATACAAAACACAATTAAGGACACAAACCAGCAAAAAATAAATGGCAGCAATCATCACATTTCAACAATCACTAAAAATGCAATAACCTCAACTCTCCAATCAAAAGACATAGACTAATTTAATGTATTAAGAAACAAAATCCATCTATCTGTTGTCTACAAGAAAATCATCTTACATTTAAAGACAGACATCCTTTAAAGTGAAAGGCTGATAAGAATATATTCTAAGAAAATGAGATCAGGAAGCTAGCAGGTGTTGTTATCCTGATATTTAATAAAATAGACTTAAAAGTACAACTAATAAGATGAGACAAAGAAATGCACTTCATTCTAATCAAGGGATCAATTAACACAAAAAATATTACACTACTAAATATTTATGCCCCAAACTCTGGTGTACCTAATTTCGTTAGATGTATACAATGGGATTAAAGACACAGATTAACACAAATCAAATAACAGTAGGAAGTTTCAACACTTTCTGTAATATATAGGTTATCTGAACAAAAAAATGGTGAGGCACCGCAGAATTAATTGACATCTTATATTAGTATCTACTGAATGTCTTTCTTATGCTAGAGAATACACATTTTACTCATTAGCACATGGAAGCCTGTCTAAAATAGACCACATGGAGGACTACAAAACAAACCTTAACAATACTGAAAATTGTAATATTTCATGTACCCTATCTAACCATTGTACAATAAAACTAAGATCAATAGCAAACAAAACTCTAGTAAGTGTATAACCTCATGGAGATTGAACAACTCATTTTTGAATAGTGAATGATTCAAAAAAAAGAAATCAAAATATTCCTTGAACTAAATAAAAATAAAAACAGAACACAACAAAACTTCTGGGACACATTATAAGCAGTTCTAGGTAAAATATCAAAAAGAACATAAAATAATGACTTTAAGAAATAACTCAAGAATTTTTCAAAAACAACAGCAACAACAAAAACCCAACCTAGTACATGCAAGCAATAAAAAATATCAAAATGATGTGGGATGCCCTTTTGTATATATGTTGCTTTTATTGGTTGATAAATAAAGATGTTTTGGCCAGTGGTTTTGCAGAGTAAAGCCAGGCAGGAAATCAGAACAGAGATACACAGAGAGAGTAGGCAGAATCAAGGGGATGCCATGTAGCTGCCAAAGGAGAAAGACACCTTAGAAGCTTTCTGGTAAGCCACAGCCTTGTGGCGATACACAGATTAACAGAAATTGGTTAATTTAAGATACAATAGATAGGTATGAATATGCCTAAGGTATTGACCAAACAGTGTTGTAATTAATATAGTTTTGTGTGATTATTCAGGTTTGGGTGGCCGGGAAATGAAGTCTTTGTTTACATAATGGTGCCTAAATGTGGGGCATGGATCCATGTAAAATCTAAAAAAAAAAAGCTTTAAAAAAAGGAGGAATTCCAGACCCACTAAAACAGGAGCCAAGTGCAGTTTCTTGATAACTGCATTTTTCAGATAGGCTCTGTTTGCTGTTGATGAGCAGAGGTGCGAATCCTTTATGAGAAGGTTTCCTGACTCAGCATTAGCAAGAATACTGCACAACTTCTTTAAGAGACAGCTTTGAACCATTCTGGCTCTTTTGGAAGGTTCTGCACTTAAATTGAATTTGTGAGCAGCATGCTGCTAGTTGTTTAATGGTGACATAAACCTGCTGCATCCCTGGAGCTGGGGCAGTAGCATGGCTAGCAGAAGTGGTAAACACACTTCCGCCATGTTGGATGGGGTGCAGCCAACAAGTAGGGCCACAGAGTTTGTCCTAGCTATGCCCACTTAGTATTTAAAAAAAGAAAAAAGGTGCTCCTTGTATGAAAATGATTATAGATGCACAATAAAGAAAGATTCAGAGAAAAATGAACCATTAAATGGGTTACAGTGTAATTAAGGAATGTATGCAGGCTTGGGAGAGAGAGGAAAAAGAGTATAGACAAGAGTATGGACAGTCATAGATTAAAGGAGTAAAGACAATACAATAAATACTAAAAAGCAATAAAATAAAAAATGCCATGTAAAGACAGAACATACACAGAGTCTAGATTATGCATATTATGTGTTTTCTTTGAAATTTTTGACCTCAGAGAGACATTTGATTCGGGGTCTGCTAAGTTAAACCAACATAAAGGTATCTTGACTTCAAAATTTGGGTCTAAAAAAGGAGGTTCTGCTTTTGTTTCCACAGAAGATGAAAAGCTGTGAATTCCTTCTAAGCTAATGTGGTTTAATGGAACAAGACCCCCAAAAGTTTCCATCAACCTTAAAAATACTTTGCCCAACAAACAGCAGGAAGCAGTTTGGAAAAAAAACCAATACCCAAATTCCCAAAAATGATTGTTTAAAAATGTTTGTTTTCATTTAAAGGGGGATATGATATAGAGATAAATACTTTACTTTGATGTGGAGTTTGGTCTACTGATACAATTTAAGGTCAATTTTGTTTTTCTGCTTTTGTTTAAGATATTGTGTTTGTGCAACTAATTTAAGAATATAATGTATAATTAAAAACTATAGATTAATAGATAGTCATTGTAACAGTCAAACTTGCAGTCATGTTAGTTAGGTTTTTCTAGCTGTACAAAGATATATTTCAGATGGATAGGTATTCTTCAAACTTTTATGATGTAGGAGGGTCCTCTGTCTATGTGTTACTTTCATTGGTTAATAAAGAAACTGCCT
>LOEQ01000604.1:405784-417706 GCA_001685075.1 Bramus lutescens | reverse complement strand
GGTCACTGGGAGTGGGCGTGGCTTGCCTCTTAAAGAGACAAAAACCATAATAATCGGCATTCCTGGGGGAGCTTGATGTGTAGATCTGGGACCCCATCCCAGATGACCAGACCCTGTCCATATTTTACAAAGAGTTCCAGGGGTTCCAAAGAATTTACATGCTATAAAATGCTGATTTGCCATAGGTCCATTTTAGGACCTAGGATGTAGCTAATCAGTGCCTGGCATCCTCCTGACTGCAATGGCTCAAAAATGGGTATGTTTTCTAGGAGCTACTGGTAAAAAGACTCTTTTCTCTAAAGAAAAAGTCAGAAGAAGAACTAGGCAATTCTAGGACTTGTGAGAGGCTAACTGGAATGATGAGGATGGGATATGCCAGGGCTCACAGAAGGACACTGTGCAAGCTTGAGGGAACCACATTTGATCCTGCTCTATCTCCAGAACTTGCCCATTGTGGGAGCAACACACGCCCTAGCATTCTAGCCAACGCTGATGCCCTTATACAGCCTGTTTCCTGAATGATGATGATGATGATGATGATGATGATGATGATGATGATGATGATGATGATGATGATGATGATGATTTTGAGACATGGTTTCTCTGTGTAACAGCTAAAGGTGGAACTCACTTTGTAGAACAGACTGGCTTCAAATTCACAGAGATCTGCCTGCATCTGCCTCCCTAGTGCTGGGATTAAAGGTGTGAGCCACCATCATCCAGCCTGTTTCCTGGATTCTTAATGGAAAGTCTCATATCGAGAGGCAGATTGGACCAGAGTAGATACTTGTGACCAGCTGAAGCAAGAGGTCATCCTGGGAACCACACTTATTGCTGTCTGCCAAGCAGGATGAATGAAATAAAATTCTAGAAAACTTTGGGCTCAGGACTAATGTAAGAGGCAAGATGGAAGAGTATGATAATGTATTTTGCTGGTGAAGAAGAGAAAGACAGTGGTGTGGGTCTAATGTACCAATGCTGAGTCAGACAACCCTGTGACGTAACCTGGGGAGGGGACCTCAGGCAGCACCAATCTTCTGTGCTCCTGACCCACATCTTGCCCCTCCTTCTGGCTCTGGTCTCTCTTCTTCTACTGCTCCCAGTAAATCCACACAGCCTTTGTGGTGCTCTCATAAGTACCACGTCTTTCCTCATCCATTCCATTTCCCCTCCCACTTAAGCCCAACATATTTGCACAGTTGCATGTAATGAGGTTGCAAGGTGATGTAGGAAGTGTCTTTTTCTTTGGGGAGAAGGGTGGTGATGACTGAAATCAGGCTTTTTTACATGAGAAGCAAGGCCTCTATCACTAAACTGTATTCCAAGTCTGAGGGGGAAAAAAACCCAGCAAACTTCTTATATGACAGAAAAGAAGGAGCAAAATCTGGTATGGCTTCCTTCATGTCGGAACTATCTTCTGTGTCACCATGGAGGACCCTACTGATGATCTAAGTCTGATTACAAGCACGTCCATCAGAGTACTATTTAGGTACTAGGCTCGCTCCCAATGGCTTGAAATGCCACATCTTTGTCCTCTTAGCTGTCCATGGAATAAATTACTCCATATCCGTTTTATAAATGAGAAATTTCAGGTCTATAATGGTTAAGGCTATTTGCCACGTTTAATGAATAGGGAGACAAAGTGTGACCCTTTGTCCTTAGATGAGGAAACACTGTGCCTTGTTATTCATGTGAAGTGACTAGGCCTCAGTTATCTAGCTATTATTTATGAAACAAGCAAGCCATGTTGCTAGGGCTACACCTAAGAGCTCATGGCAGGGCTATGGTTTGTTGTGTGTGGGGCACATCTGTGTCCCCTCACTGAGTGTGGATTGAGTCCAGGCCATATTTACCAGCAAGTCTTATACTCAAGTGTTGGCTAAATGTCCTGTATTTCAGCAGGCTCGTTTATACTTTTGCTGCTGTCTTGGCACTTTGAGCAACACTCAGTGATATTCTGCTACTTAAACTTGAATCACAGATATTGTTATGATACAGATACTTTGAGGATTTAAATACCTGGGTTTTTGTTTGTTTGCTTTTTTCTTTTTGACAGCTGAGGAATGTAAGATTCTGCTTAGAGAAGCAGAGTACCAGGACTGGCAGTTTGTGGGTAGTAACATCAGAGCCAGAACAAGGTTACCTTAGTTTCACACTAAAATAGTATATGTAAAGAGAAGCGTGCACGCATCATATGTGACTGCACTCTGCACATGCTGTTAGACCAATATTTCCAAATTCCAAATTAATTGTTGATTTTTACTCTAGAATGCAGTGATATTAACTAGATTTCTTCTACTCAGGAGCCCCTTTGCTAGTACTTCCAAGGCACAAAGTCTGTCTTTTGGGGTAGGATTTCCCACAACCCTACAAAAAGGAATGGCAACCCTTAAAATAGATGCCATGCAAACAAAACAAAGAGACTTCTAGCGAACTTTAGGTAAGCACTGAGAAAATCAGTGGCTTTTTTGCCTGGTGCTCCCATTTATTCCATCTGGAGAGCCACTGCAGTATTAGGGTGAGCACTGTTCTCCTAGGGTGAGCAAAGACAAGAAGCAAGGTGTGTACTGGAGTATAGGAAAACCACCCATCTTTCACTGTTTTTGAAAACAGTATCACCCCAGGCAAACAAAAGGGGGGGGGCAGCAGGAGCAACTTTATAACTGGGTTTGAACTGCAATGCTGGTAGGGAAGAGAAATTCAGTCGGGGAAATCAGCTTCAGTCGGGAAAATCAGCATTCCAATAAATATGGTGAGCCTTGCTAAACATCAAGGTACCTATGATTATCTGGAGAGCCAGAGAAAGTTGCTTAGACACTCACTGGGACTGACTGCAGTGTACAGTCAGTGTCCTGCACACATAGAAAGAAAGAAAGAAAGCAAAAAAAACTAGAGCAATTTTGTAAACCACTTGAATTCAAAATACACTTTCCAATCCCCATACAAGCATCGTCAAATGACAGAAGCATTGCTAGCTCAAAGTGTTTAGCTTGACCTCTGCCAATCACGGAGTTTCCACTGAGCTGGTGCTGACTCACAACCTCCCCAGGAAGCCAGTCAACAAATCAGTTCAAGAACAGAAACAACAAAGATCTAGCAAAGATAGAAGCAAGCTATCTACTTAGGGAAAGGCGGGACTCCTGCAAAATTAGGTCAGGGAAATTACCAGACAAAGAAGGGAACAATGGCCTGTTGACAACAACCCCCAAATAAAACAATAGAAACCTCAGAGTTGCCATGTTATCTACCATTCCTAACAACAAAAGGCAAGATAAACCAAGAAACAGGAAAATGTTACCAACATTTAGAAGCTTATTCCTGCTATTTTTGAGGAAGGGCTGATGGACTGCTCTTCTTTTCAATACCTACTGAAAGTAACAAACAATGTAGCTTTTAAGGAATTAAAGAGTAGCATAAAACAGGATTAACCAAATAATCTTAGTAAGGGACTATAATTTATATAAAACAATGAAGTAAAAATTTAACAATTGAAAGTAAACTATGTAAAGTGAAGAATTACCTTAGCAGATTCAAATGCATTAAAGAATCAAAAGACTGCACCTAGAGCAATCGGAATTATTAAAACTGAAACACTAGTTTTTGAAAATGAAGAAGCCTTAAAGACTTCCTCTGGCACTCCCAAGCCACCTCATGTCAATCACAACAATTTTCAGCTATGTGACTTAGTTACTATAGGTCACACACACACATACCCACACACACAAAACTATGGAAGTATCAGAAGGGGAAGGGAGTGATAAAATATCAGGGAAAAAATATAAAGAAACAATGCCCAAATTATTTTCAAATTTCACCCCAAAACTAATATACACAGACGCTACCATGCCAACAAGTGCACTTAGCATAGACACACATACAGCCACAACTAACCATGCTATTGCACACTGCTGAAACTAAAGACAAAGAAAATCATGAAAAGAACAACAAAAAAAATGAGTCATCATTTTCAAAGCAACAAGAACATTATTAACAGTTGACTACTCATTGAAAAGAAAATGGCACCAGAAAGCACTAGGATACCACTGAGGGACTCTGACAAAATGATTGTCAATCAGGAATGTGAAATCTACTACAACCATCCTACAAAACTGAAGGTGAAGTAACAACATTACCAAGAAATCAAAGAACGAGTGTATTCGCTACTAGCCAATTTGTCTCACAATAGACACTGAAGGAAATCCTCTGACTGAAAAGAAGTTAAACAAACTGATAACTAGAAGTTGCAGAAAGAAGCCAAAGGCTCTAAAAGATTGATATACAAAGACATAAAATAGAGCGAATGCTTTTCTTTTCTTTAAAAGATATGTTTGCATACATTCGTAACTGTAACTAATGGTGCAGTTTAGATAGAAAATGATCTGACTCATTTGTTGCATCTTTGGTTCTTTTGATGACTTCCTACTGACCCCAGGCTATTACTTAGGAAATGGAGGCATCACCCCGGCCTATGCCCTTAAAGTCCTCCCTCTCTTTTCTTATCTCATGTGACAAAGTGCATGGCAGAAGCAGCTTAAGGGCATGAGATTTATTTTATCAGATAATTTCAGAGGGCTCAGTCCATAACCCTTGGCCCAACACATTTGGAAAGAACACCATGGCGCGGTGTGATAAGCAAGTGGTAAAAGGCAATTGCTGACCTAGAAACTGAGCATGGGCTAGGAAGAGATAATACACCCCAAGGGCATCTCTCCCTCCCACCCAGTGATCCTTTCTTCTAGAGCCCCCCCCCCAATAACACCACCATTTGTGGACCAAATACTCAGCTAACAAGCTTGTAGGGGACATTACATAATTAAATCATAACAAGAAGGCTCTGCTTTGTCCCCAGCCCCTTCCTGGCCTTCTCTCTTTCCTGGTTGAGATGAGTTGAACAGCTTCTTCTATGACTTGTTGCTCCGTCTTATTTCAGGCCCAAAGCAATGGACCCAGGCAATCCCAGACTGGAGCTTCTGAGGCCATGAACCTAAATAAGGCCATCCTCATTCTAAGATGTCTTCTTATGTATTTCTCACAGCCATGAAAATCTGGCAGCACACACTAGTGTTCTTAGTACATATAAAAATTGAATACATATGAAAATGAATGTTAAAAAGTCCATTCTAATGGACTATATCAGAATAAGTTGCTATGTTTTATAAGAAGTAATATATTCTGAGATAGATTATAAATGAAGATTTGTATTGGAAGTCTTGAATTGGCCATTTAAAAATCCATGTATATGTAGGTTTTATATATATCTGAAAAGAATTTAACATTATACATGACAGTACAGTGACCAAAAGGAAAGAGTTAAGGAGAACAAAGAAGGAAAAGAGATGGAACAGAAAAAGAAAAATATTTTATCATGTAAAATAGCCCATTATCATGAATATATTATACCAATCAACATGCACGCACATCACACCAAATCTACAAATTCATGATCTGAAAACAGAAAGCATGGAAAAGTATATATAAAGGTTCACGTAACAATAATAGTTAGAATCATCACCAACCCATATTAATAGTTTGTAAATTCATAAATATAAATTAATTATTTTAACATAGTCCATAATTCACAAAAACCACATGGAAATCAGGTAATTTTTTAAGCTGAGGGAAGAAATCAAATCATAATGTCAAGATTGCAGGGTGAGGCTAGAAGAAGCAATAAATGTAAAAGTTTAAATACCCATATTAGAACTGAATCAATAACGTAAATAAAAGGCATGCTTTTGCCTTAAGAAACTGGAACATACAAAATTGATGGACATTTGTCTAGACTGACCAAGAAAAAGAATGACAAAACTCAATAAGACGCGAAAAGGAAAAAAGCAAAGCCAATCTTAAGGAAATTTAAAGACTTTTATGGAAATGCTATGAAGAATATTCATCCAACAACGAGGACAACTTAGATGAAATGAGCACAAAGACAAGAATGACTCAGACTGACCTAGGAAGCAATACAAACAAGGTTAGGACTCTGACAGAATAATAATGAAAACTTCCTGTACTGAAAAGCCCTGGTTCAGAGAGTTTCACTGGTGAGTTCCATCAAGTAGACAAGGCACGTAACAGATCTTATAACCTCTTGCAGAAATCATAAGTGAGAACATATCAACTCACTCTGTGAGACCAGTATTATTCTATACTAAACTTTATTTTTTTAAGTGGTGGGGGAAAGACTTTGCAAACCAATATCCTTTGAAAATACACATGGAATACTATTAGTAAGTCAGATCCCACAAGTAAAGGGTTATGCAGCATGTCCATATGGCATTTTCCCTAGGAGACGAGGTAGTTAATATCTGAAATTTTCCTCATAGTGAACATAGCGATCACCTTTCTGTGTGCTTATTGCTCATATGTACACTCTGTTTGGAGAAATTTCTGCTCTGGTCTGTTGGTTCTTGTTGAGTTAGACTTCTGAGGTTCATTGTTGACTGTTCAGGGGTCTCTGTTAGTTCCTCTCATTAATGCCTCACTTTTAAATATATATCCTCCATTGCCTGTCAACTTCCTCTACTGATTTTAGCTTCTGACACAAAATTCTTATACATTTTTCATGACATGTGATTTCCCCATTTTCTGTTATTGTCTTTGTCTTTCTCTGGTGTCATATCTAAGAAATCACTAACAAACGTTGTGAACTTTTGTCTGTGTTTTCTTCAGGGAGTTATAGTTTTTGGGTTCTTTTAGGATTTTGAGTATTGCATTTTGAGTTTTCTTTTTTTTTTAAATGGTGTTAAATAAAGATCCAACTTTATTCTGCTCCTAAATACTTTTATGGGATGCCTATACTACCATTATGTAAAAAAGCCCAAGTGGAAATCACATAAATGTCATCAACTATTTATAGATAAAGTGTGGCATATTCACACAATGAAATATTATTTGGCAATAAAATAAACTACTTTGGGGTCTCAGGATGAAAATAAAAGCAATTATGCTAAATATAGTAATCCAGAGGCAAAAGATGCATAATATTTATCTGTATATACCAATATTGTATATACACATACACTTTCAATATTGCATAATAATAAAATATACTATATATGTATGCACGTACATGTATATCAAATTAGATTTCTTTTATGTGAACTCCTAGTAAAGGAAATTAGTAAAAACTGAAGGCAGAGCCTTCTAAGGTAAAGATTGGCTGCAGGTGGTATGAGGGAAGGGTCTTTGTGGGATGAAGAAAATGTTTGAACATTGGGTTTTGATGATGGTAAAAATTCTATAGGTGTCCTCAAAGTTCTTAAATTACTGAAGCTTGGCAAATTATAGTACGTATGCTTGACCTCATTAAAACTGTTTAAGGAATTTCCAAAGCTCTATGGTCAAAGCAATCAAAAACAAAGAAAAGGATCGCTGCTAGAGTTTGTATTCCTGTGATAATCACCACGAGCAAAGCAGCTGGAGGAAGAAAGGCCTCGTTTCAGCCTACAGTTCTGGGGCACACCCTATCCCTGGGCGAATTAGGCACTCCAGGTAGAATTGGAGGCAGAACTGAATGAAGCAGGAGCCAAAAATTCTTGAAGCCTACTGACTTGCTCCCCTGGGCATCTCAGTTTGCTATCTTCTATGCTGAAGGACCACCTGTCCAAGGTTGGTACCACCCACAGTGGGCTGAACCCTTCCACAGCAAGCATCCATCAGGAAAATGCCCCACAGGCTTTCTAAAAGGCCATTCTTATGGAGGTGTTCTCTCCATGGAGGTATTCTCTTTTCAGGTGACCCTAGCTTATGTTATGTTGATAAAAATAAAATGAAACAAAAACTAACAATAAAGACATAAACCAAATGCAAAAAAATCTCTGCAATATCAAAATGAAGTACACAAATACATATGTCAGCCTTACCTTGAGTGTCTTGATTCAGGCTGAAACGCTGCCAGGGAAGCAAGGCTAATTCTGCAGAGAGAAAGGAAACAAATCAACACAAGTTCTCTGTTCTTCTGAACTGCTCCCTGAGGTCACACAGTGTATTCCTGATCAGTTGTGAGCAAATCCACACACTTGTTTCTTTATTTTTCATCACCCCCAAGCCCTCTCACCTTACGAATCCACAAAAAGCCATAGGTCAGTCAATGTTGACTGATGCCCCTTAAACAGCCCACGGTCCCCTCCCGGTGTGAGGAGAACTGCGAGCAATCCTTTCCCCACTTAAACTGTGGGGGGAGCAGGCATGGAGCCAGGTATCTGCTGGGGACAGAATCTCAGGCAGTGGCCTGCAAGGCCATTCTGGTGTGCAACCAAGATCATCACACATTCTTACTGCTAAGGGGGTTTCAGAGGTACCCCTGGCTGAGCTCCTACTAACCAGCTGGTGACCACCTGTCTCAGTGACGTCAACACTTTGCACTGAAAGTATTAAAAAAAATCTGCGTTCTTACTTTGCTGAAGCCAACTATTTAAAGACTTCAAGGTCCCCGGTTTATTGAGTAAGAATTTCTCATTGTAAACACCAAGAACGCTTATCATTATCAAAACATTCTAAAAAAAAAAGTATGCTGTTTTTTGGCATTTGACCCAGGTTCATATCTACATAGCAGATAACTCCGCACGGTTGCTTTCCTATCCCGTGCTCTCAAGGCTCCCACCAGCAGGAACACGCTGAATAAAGGGGGTATTAGGAACAGAGTTTCTCTGCATCCTCAGGACAGGATTTTGAAACACTCTGAGCAAGAGTGCCGAGAAAAGCAAGCCTAGGAAATGAACGTCATCTCTGCTCTCTGCTCCCTGACTCCCCCAAAGATTCCAGGGGATATAGGCAGGTGTAGATCTCCATGGAAACGAACCCCGAAAGAATGAAAGCCAAAAGAGAGACTTGTGTGAGGCGCCTGGGCCATTTCCTTGCCCACGGTTTTCAGGTCAACCTAACTTATTTCGTGGAATTAGAGGCCCTGCTGTCAGGATCTCCCCAGGGGCAGAATGGTTTAAATCCCGGCCCTGGAAATCCATTGACTGTGGTTGTTCTGTGCCCCTTGAAGAACAGCTCTCACTGTTGTGTGGGACCTCAGGATACTGGGATTCTGGTCTCTTCTTACCCAGACCCATGCTTTTAAAACATCTGAAGCCCACAGGAAGAATGTACTATGTATATGAAATACAAAAAAATCCCTATGCATAGAGGCATAACAATACTTAAGGAAAACAAACAACCCCTTTATGTCCTTCTCCCCAAAGGCCTGATGCTGAGTCTTAGAACTCAGCATGGTTCCTTCAGCAGTGGCCTCCAGCACTCTCCCTCTGCCCAGATGGAGGAATGAGTCTCAAGTAGTGAAGATCTCTGACCCTGAAATTCATTTGGGAACGCACTTAGGTCTTATTTTTGCTCTGGTCTTGTAAAATTTGGAATGTCTGGTGTGGGTCCTTGATCTGGCATCACTCTCCGGCTCTTGGGTGTCCTGTGCTATGTATGGTGCCACCTTCATTCAGTAAATGCTGTGACAGCGGCAGGAATCCCGACAGGCATAGAGACTGTAAGGCATCATCATATAAATCTGTTGCCTCTCCTTGCTGAACATTTTGACCGTCTCGCCATTTCCTCACTGGAGTTCTCAAACGGTCTTAGAATTGAGTAACAAGAGTGCCTCTACCCACTCTACTTCACCTGCTGTGACTTTATCTGCCTAGGCTCTCCTTCCATTCCGGAAGCTCCTGTTTGCTTGAGCGCGCGCCCATCTCCACCTTGCATTTCCCAGCTACTACTTACCTTGTCTTTGTGTCTTCGTGCTGTGGAGGAGGAGCCGTCATTTTGAAGATGATAATTGCTACTTTCTGCCTCGGCTGCTTTTGTTTCAATATCCAGGGGAGACACTCATGCAGTGATCCTTTCATCTTCCCGTACACTCGGAGCTCCGCTCATTTGTCAAGAAGACACATCGCTAGGAAGAGAAGCAGGAACGGAGAGACAATGAAATAGCAACTTTCCAAGATCAGGGGAGGGGGCTTTGGAGTCACTTGCTGTCTCTTACCTCACAGTTGTTCGTTAATATTTTGTTACCTATCGTTTAGAGACTGGGATTTTCTCTCTTACATAAAGTGAAGGGAATGGGGGCTCTGACATTTCACTACTTAATCTAATTCTCATTTCTTTCCCAGCAAGAAGAAACATTGAACCTGGGAAAATTCCACTGTGAACACATTGTGTGTCGACTATGCCCCCGGGGAGTACTGCCCTGTGTGTTACATATTTCACACAATAACAACATCATCCGATTTTATAATTAACATTAAACTTTTATAGGAGAAAGCACCTTGTTAGACGAGCTGTTAACCTTTCGATGCATTTAAAGCTCAGTTCACAGGAAGCCACATGCTTCTTCATTGCCATCCTAAGTGGGTTCTGTTGCTAAGCGCTCGGGGACCTGGAACTGCAAGATACACACAGCTCTGGTGTGCGCACCACTCCTGGCAGAATTAAAAGCGCAATGGGAACATTAAAGCTTAGATTTCCTCACTTCTGTGGGTTTCATTTCCCTCCCCAGCATTCCGGCGTTTGCCCCCTTTCTCACACCCATTCTTTTTATTCTTTTGTTACTTAATATGCCAATCTCCTCTCCAAACTAGGCAATAACTATCTAAACATCCATCCTCCCACCGCAATGAGTTTCGCGAGTACTTTACTGTGCACTGGTGGGGTGTAAGCGTTGTGTGAATGCTGCGAACCTCTCAGAGACAAAGAAGTTTCTGACAAGATATGTATTGAGAAAGCACTGGTGGGGCTGGAGAGAGTTCTCAGTGGTTAAGAGCACTTGGTGCTCTTGCAGAGGACCTGGGTTTGGTTCCCTGCACCCTTAGGGAGGCTCTGGACCATCTGTATTTCCAGTGTAGGGTAATCTGGTGCCCTCTTCTGGTTTCCCTGGGTAGGGAGCAATAATATATACAGGCAGAGCAGTCATGCACATAAAATAAAATAAACAAATATATAAAAAATGAGAGCTAGTGAACTAAGTAAACTGAACACGTTTTTAAGAGACGTTGAGTGGCTGATAGGTTTACGCATGCTCAAATGTTTGTGAAAAATGGGCACTGAAAGTCTCTTACATCACTCCTAAGGGCAGGCCTGTGTATGCTTAACACTGAGTCTTTAAAAAGATAAAAACCAAAGAACAGCTAAGCCAGATCTAAAGATGAAATCCAGGGAGACTATGCAGACAACTGGACAACAGGGCTATGTGTGCCCGGGACCAGGGGAGGAGGAGATGAACGGGGAATCTGGGGTGCTTCATCTTGTCTTCTGAGGGCTTACTCATTTGAACTTTAATAATAAGCATCATTAATATGAATTTATGTTAACTGATTTCATGTGTGTGGGGGGATTAAAGAGAAACAGCAACCTCCCATCAGTCAGAAGGCAAGTTTAAATTCAGCACCTGAGTTGAAGTCCACACCACTCTGGCTGGATTAGAATAGCTTTGACTACTCTGGTTTGCCAGCCCAGGCATTCTGATTATGCTGCCATTCAGTTTCAGGTGCTGCCGAGGAACAATGTTTCTCAGGCTCTGGAGAGCCCCACAGGTCCTGTGTAGAGCGAGGGTCTGGCAGGTGTGATGAGAACCTAAGCATCTGCGTTTCTAACAAGCTCTCAAGTCAAGGTGTTGTTGGTCTTCAGACTAGACGCTGGGTGGCCAGAGTAGAACCGGGGAACTGTTGGGACTGGAAAGGAGACAGTGGCCAGTTGTACTATTTAACCTTTCTGTTCCCTTGATGGGGAACTGTCTTCACTCCAATTTCTTCACCCCCAAACCAAAGGAAGTAGAGTATTCATTATTTTCTTCAAATAAAATACGGTTAATCCTGTTGATTGGATGTGCAAAATGCCACTGATGCAAAAACATTTCCCCCACTCTCCTTGGTGCAGGTGGGTGGATTTCCACACAAACGGCAGGAAACAGATCAGCAGCTACATCTG
>LOEQ01000604.1:365744-405767 GCA_001685075.1 Bramus lutescens | reverse complement strand
AGCTGAGGCTGGAGTGAAGACAGCAGGGAAGGTCCATTCCCTGGTGGCTGTTATCTCTGGTTGATGATGTCTCCTGGCTTACTCTAGAAGACCTCCTTCAAGCAGAAATGTTTTGACTCTATTGGACAAAGTAACTCAATTTAAATTTTATAAGTTAAATACGTTCTTTGTATCTAAATAAAACCAAGCAATGGAAAATATCCTATCTCTGGACAAGAATTCAGTTCACTGAGGAAATATCCTAACTAAGGAGGTAGCCACCGAAGGGTGTGAATTATTTAATAATTGTGTGGGTTCTTTTAAGCCCATCAAGACATTTGGGATAACAGATGGAATTTCTGCATAACACAAATTCTGTATCAAAATATTATGACCTGTAATGTCCAGTACTAATGTTTGTTTTCTTGTAGAATGGGAATTGAGTATTTTGTTTGACTTCATCTGGGGTTTTGTTATCCCTTATTTTGTAAAAACAGATGGCTAATATTTTTGCAGTAACATTCTTCTGTGAGACTCCCTAAAACACATTGCCAGACCTTGATAAAGACTATTATTTCTAAAATATTTATGTTGTCTTTAAAAAAATCTAGAAAGTTCTATTCTTGAAGATGGAAAATACCAGTAAAAAATTAAAATTCACTTTAAATTAACTAATTTAGTGACTGTATACAGTTTTTTTCTTCAAGGGGAATTAAGCCCATTTGCCCATTATATTGCTCTAGGAGCGGTCGCTTCAGGCCTTCTGGTTGCCCTATCTCATACCAGAATGACCAAGTGAGGGTAGGTTGAGAGCCAAAGAACAGGGGAGTGTGACATTCAGGGTGAGGCTGCTGACCAGGGTCCTGAGAGGGGAATTCTCAAAGGTGCTGCTCCAAAAACCATCAGAGCTGCCACACACGGAGCAGAGTCTCATGTCTCCCCTACAGGATGTCTTCTGTGGAGTCCAGTGGGCGACATAACCAGAGCAGAGAGTGATGTATTAGGATAAGTCACAAAACTTCCCAGTAGGAGATACTTAATACATACATATATATTAACATATCAAATATTTATTATTTAAAGTATTAATGACACAGATATATATTAGATAATATATTAGCAATGTGAATATATTAAATATATATATTTAGAGATTTATTTTTATTTTATGCATGTTAGTGTTTATGCCTGTCTGTCTGTCTGTCTGTGAATCACATGAGCCTTTCCCATGGACTTCATAAGAGAGCATCATGCTTTTTAGAGCTGGAGTTGCAGACAGTTGTTAGCCACCATGCGGGTGCTGGGAACTGAACCCAGGTCCTCTGTAGGGGTAATATGCACTCTTACCTTCTGAGTTATCTCTCCAGATATATTTGGTTTATATTTTCCCAATTCAATTTAAAAGAGTCACAGTATAGATTTTTGCTCATGTCTTTCATGGAACTAGATGAAGTTTCAGAGGAATTTTTTTTTAGGTTCAATTTTTATTGGCTGCGTATAATTGAGTATCACTATAACTTATAGCGTGTTCAGGCCACACCATCTAGGGCTTCAAAGCTAGAGTCTCAAGGCACAGTGACTTAAGCCAACTGAGATTTTTTTTTCTTGATTTATTTGAAGTTTGGAAGAATGTAGAACAAAGATGTAATAAAAAAATCTCTAGATCTGTTAAGGTTTGACTATTGCTTGATCTTTCTACTTTAGCATAATTAGCATATATCTTCTTCAAGGTTATCTTAAAATTAAAAGATGGCTGTATCAGCCAGAGCAGGACCCACTATTTTGTAGGGTAGGCATATACAAGAGGCAGGGAGACTTTTTGGTTTATCAGAGATTCCCACAGTAGACGTTTGCTCCAAGCTCTGCTTTCTGACTTCTGTTTTGTAGCCCATCCTGATATTGCAGGAAAACCGAGAAATGTCATTTATCCTTGTTCCCGACAATGTATGAATGTGGTTGGCAAGACAGCGTGTGCTAGGACTATTGCCTTGGGAACTGGTAAGCCCTTGCCGAAACCGTGGGCATTTTAGCGACCCATGACAAGATGCAGGGTTTACTCTTGGAAAAGAGTACTCAATGTGATGCTGGATATGGATTGGAGAGATTGTCTTTCAGGGAACCAGAGTCCCTGGACACATTCCTTGTAGGGATTTGTTACTGTGGGAGGAAAAAAGAACGAGGCAGGGCCATGGAGTGAACCCTTCCATGTGGTGGCGACACTGTAGAAATGGGAGTTCTTTACTCCATCAGTGTCGCCTTGTCCCTAAGGCACTGTGACTGGACAGGAGAGACAGCCCGGCACTTCAAGATGGGGATACCTAGTAATATATTCATTGGCAGCCACAGCTCATCCATCACTGGGCAGCAATGGAAAGGCAACCCAGAGTAACAAGTGTGGCCTTCAATATAACAACCAAAAAGTAGAAGTACGGGATATGTCTTTACCATTCTAATTGGGAAAAATATATTTACTTACATTTAAATTAGTAGTTTGCTTTTCTTCTTACAAGTATATGTGATATTATTATTATTATTATTATTATTATTAGTAGTAGTAGTAGTAGTAATAGTACTGATTTTCATTTCTTGATCTTTTTCCTCTAACCTATCAAATTGCCTCTCTATAAGTAAATTAATTTGATCTAGATACCAAAGGGTGTTTTTTTGTTTCCCGTCTTAATTTTCCCTAGCTGTCCACAAAGGGTCCAGCAGCTAGGTTACCTAACAGTTGATAAATGCAAGTACAGTACTCCTCACAGAGGGAGGGTTGCTGAGACACACTCACTGGTGTTTGACTGCTGACCTGGCTTCTCCTGATGTCTTGGGTAGTTTCACAGAAGTGACATTTTGAGCTGGTGTCACCACTGATCCAATTTTCTCCTTCCAAAAAGCATAGACAGTCCTTCCCCAGTGCCACAGGCCAGAGTGGAAGCAGAAACCCAGGCTCATGCTGCTCTGGTGAAGTCTACATGATGGTCCCTGCTTACAAAGTTGAGTCTCTCTGTAGGACAGCTCCGCCACTCCAGGGAGGGTTTGGAGGAAGCTCAGACCCTAACCCATTGTCACCGTTCTTTCCCACGCCTCAGTCAGCTTCTGTGACTCCACATCTCAATTGAGAACAATGGGCCATCCCTGTAGTAATAGGGGGAGCAGGCCTGCTTTTCGTCCGGCCCAGCTCCCACNCTTTATTAACCAATGAAAGCAACACATAGACAGATGACCCTCCTACATCACATCCCCGAATGCCGTGGGCTGACATCGCCGGCAGCAAGAACGTTTCAGTCTCTGGAAATAAATGCTCGTCCGTTACAACAACAGAATGGTAACACACCACTGGAGAAGGGGAACGAGAACTCGGGGAATCAATTTTCAACAAATGATCCTGCAAGCTGCAGAAAACTCCCTCAGCTCAAGTTTACCGATGCCCATTAATGTGTGGACTTGAATCAGAAGCATGAAGTTCTTAAAACCCACCATTCTGAAAGGCTGCGAGGGAGCTCTAAGTACGGAGATGAGAATGAGCACCTTTCCTGGGGAGCCGCACTCTAAGAGCAGTGAGAAATCGTAATGAGAAAGGTGAGCAGGGTAGAACTGTGCCCAGTAGTTTACAGGGGTGAGCGAGGGAGGTAAGTGGCCCAGGCTGTGTTATTAAAGGAAGGAAAGGGAAGTACAAAGGTTGCACCGTGCACATAAAACACAGGCAGCTGCCTCTCCAGAAACTCTGACTCTGGGTCAGAACTGGGGATCTGACAAGCTGGAGAGATGGCTTCCCAGTTAAGAGCCTTTGCTGCATTTCAAAGGCCCCAGGTCCAGTTCCTAGAACCCACACCCAGCATCTCACAAGTGCCTGTGGGTCCAGATCCAGTGGCTACAATGTTTTCTTTTGGCCTCTCTGGGTACTTCAAAAACGTGGCATACACACATATACATCCATATAAATGTACACACGAATAAAAAATCAATTAACTTAAAAATATATAACCCTGTGCCTTGAGGCCAGTGGTCCTCAACTTTCCTGATGCTGTGACCCTTGAATACAGTTCCTCATGTTGTGGTGGCCCCCAACCATAAAATTATTTTGTTGCTATTTCATAACTGATTTTGCTACTGTTATGAATTATAATGTAAATATCTGATAGGCAGGATATCTGATATGTGACCCCCCCAAGGGGCCATGCCCCACATGTTGAGAATTTGGCTTTATAAATCAACATACACATGCAGTGATTACGCTACTTGTTCCTTATCAATACAACTTGTCGTAAAGGGGAGGAAATCCAGTCAAGCTGTGCATGAGTTTACCGCTCACCTGGCGTTTCTCTCAGCTCAGCTGTGTCAGAGTCTCTTGATATTTTTGCCTGTGCGGTCACATTTCCGTGGACCATTTCCCCACTTTACCCATGCGTGATGAATCTAGTCTGGTAGAAAGGGATGAACTGGTGAGTGGGGGAAGGAACACTTCCAGCCACTTCTTCTGCTCAGTGATCTTCATTCTTCGAAGTATGATCAGACTATTGGCACGATACGACCTGGGAGCTGGTTTAGGAAGCCAAGACTCCAACCTACGGAGTCAAGAGCATTTAAAAATGACCTATGGATGAGTTGTGTGTCCATGGCTGTTTGAGAAAATACCTGTGCTCTCTATAACGCACAAAATAGCTGACCCAGAAGATAGTCAACGTGTGTGTCGTGACCCTCACGCGGTCTGCATATCAGATATTTACATTACGATTCATAGTAGGAGCAAAACCACAGTTACAGTAAGACAATTTTTATGGTCACTACAACTCAAGGAACTGTATTAGAGGGCCACAGCATTTGGAAGGGTGAGAACCACTGGTCTGAAGTAGGGAGCACACTTAACATTTCCAGTATCCATGCTTAGCTATTCTCAGCGGCAGTTATGGGAAGATGGACCTCAAATCACTTTGGGAACATGATGGAGGTAGCAGAAAGCCCGCTAGGAAAATGGTCCTGCTTTTAAGAACCCAGAGTACCATCGAAGGCCCTCTGCTGAGCTCTTCAGGGTAGTTTGCCTGATCTGGGCACATCAGTATCTGAGATTTTGACTTTTAGAGTTATCCTACCCAACCCCCATCACATATAAAGTTCTGTTTATGTCTCTTCTAGAAGGAGACTTCATCTATTCAAACCTGGTTACAAAACTTGGTTTTCAAAAGGCAGGACCAAAGAATACCAAGAATCTTGAAGGTTTAACAGGTGTTTCCTTCTTGGCAAAACCAGTCTGTCTCGTCCTTAGAGAATCAAGGGACTGGGTGCAATGGAGATTCCAGGCTGGAGCTGAAGGACCCGGATTGCATTAGCCAATCTGCCAGCCCTGCACTGCAGTGTCTTGGCACTGAGCTGCTGCATCCCCATTGCCAAGTTCACAAGTGCTTCCGGAGTGGTGTGGATGTCCTGGACATTGGCATCAACATTGGCATCTTGAGAGGCCAACTGGGTTTTTCAGCAGGAAGCCACCTCATGGGTTTCTGAAGCCATAGGCAGGNAGAGCCGCTTCAGGGTACTTCCTAGGGGAAAGAGAAAAATGAAGGGAACGAGGAAGATGTCTTAGGCTGGAGGTGGGAAGGCTGGAGTCCCTACACCACCAGGTTCTCTTCAGAGAGAGGAGTACTGCAATTCAACTAACAATAACTACTTACTTAAAATGTAGCTAAGCCATCAGCAAGCAGTTTGGGAGTGCTGGGTGAATTTTAAAATGATTTGATGTTTAATTTAATGAAGTATTTAAAATAAAGAAGCCAGTTTAGCTAAGATTAGCAGCTCATCTTTCTTTGCTTCTCATTATTATTATTTCAAAACAGAGCCTTTTGCATTCTCTTTTCCTCTAATAATGGCTGTCTTCACGAGATTAAGCTATTGCATGAAAATAGTCTGTGAAATATTTGAGGGGGGTCTTTAGGATAAGTAGATCTTAAAATATTTTGGCCTTAAAATATTTTTTTGATCTTTAAGATAGGCAAAGTAAACATCATGCTAAAATATACTCAGTTCTTTCCTTTAACAGTAAATCTTTTTATTATATTCCTATCCACATATAAACGTGGGTTTGATGACCAAAAAAACCCAGATTAATAAAGATTGGTATGCTCCCTTAGGAGGGAGCTACATCGCTTCTCTGACTCCTCAAACTTCATTCTTTTGAATAGAACTGGAGTAGATACATCAGAATACAGCTGACGCTTTTTATTTTTAAGCCTGGTCTTTCAGGTGTGAATTATGATGCCTAGACCAGTCTCATTATTTTGTTTTCCTTTACCTAATAATAACAATTTACTATAATTGAATCTTTTAATCGAGAACTACCAAGTAGCTTTATAAGCATTAATTAATGCACCCATCTTCTCCATGCGGTAGGTAAGTTAGCCTGGTTTTATGAATGGAGAACTCAAAGAACAGACTTAAGTGACTTGCCCGTGGCCACCCAGTGAGTCAGGTGAGCCAGGCATGGAAGGCCAGAGAGAAACTCCCCAATCTTGGCTCTGGGCCCATATTCAGCTCCTTGATTGCAGAGGCGGTAGATGCCCTGCTCTGATTCAGGGGCACTAAGAGAAGCCCTTGGATTTCCACTCCTGGGCTTTATAGTTGAGGAAACTGAGCAACAGGACAGTGATGTGACTCCATTAGCCATTCATTCATTCATTCATTCATTCATTCATTCATTCGTTCGTTCGTTCGTTCATTCATTCATTCATCAATTCATCCATTCAACGAGGTTCACTGAGCAGCTGGCCTGTCTGAATCCTGAAAACACCACAAGCTGAACAAAATCCTACTGTTGAGGCTTTAGATAACAGCAGGAGGAAGCTAGCCAACAGGCACATAAAGGCACCTGCCAGTTTGCGCTGATTTACTTTTAAGGGAGAGGGAGTGTTCCTGAAGCAGCAACGAAGAGAAGCCTCCTCGTCTGCCTGGCGTCTAATAGAGGTATAAAGGGAAGGGAGCTCATGGGGGAAGCTGCAGAGCAGCTGTCCAAGCACGGGTCTCAGCATCTTCAAAGGTCCTGGGGAAGGAGGACAGCGTAGCCAAGACAAGTCAGCAAAGGAGAGTGTGCAGTGGCAAAGTCAGGGTACAGGAGGAGACAGGTGTTTTAGGACCTTGCCAGCTATTGTGAAAGTCTTTTTAGCTTGGCAGAAGTGAAGCCCTGAGAGATTTTTTTACAGAGGACTGACAGAAACTGGCAGGTGGTTTAGAAGAATCATTTAGCTGTTGTGTTTCAAAGAGTCGGGACTCATGGGACCTGTGTGTAAACAGGAAAACAGTTCACAGAGAAGGAACAGTACTGAGATCGAATATGGACCAAGATCTACGCAAGGAGTCGGAAGAGGTGTCAGGAGCTGAAGAGTTGCAGCGTTAAGCACAGACCCTCTGCCTCCTTCCAGTCACTGGGGTTTAGATTTAGAGACATTTCTCTGAGGTGAATAACAGCAGCTGAAACTAAGGCTTAGCCAATGTGTGCTGTTTGTATTTTCACTGTGGTGCCCCCACATCATAAGATGGTTGCCACAGTAGCTCGAGGGTCCCACACTCAGAAAGGGGGTCAGAGCAAAAGAGACTCTCCTCACCACATTTGCTGCACTCTTTGTGAAAGTGCAGCCCCCAGCAGACAACGTCTTGCCGCCCACTAGCTAGTACAGTATCAGAGAACATTTGTTTTTCATTAAAAATGATCCTTGGGGCTGGAAAGATCGTTCGGTGGTCAAGAGCTCTTACTGCTCTAGCAGAGGACCAAGGCTTGGTTCCCAGCGCCTGAATAAGGTGACTCACAACTGCCTGCAATTCTAGCTCTAGGGGATCCAACATCCTCTTCTGGTGTTATCAGGCACCTGCACGCATGTGGTACATGTAAACACGTGTACATGCATGTGTGTGCACGCACACGTGCACACACACACAGACAGACACAAATAAAAGTAAGTATATAACTCTGGAAGAAGTTAGTTAAAAACTCTATTCTCTCACAATTTCATGTATGTATACAAAATACTTTGGTCATATTCTCCCTCCTTATCATCCTTTATGGCTCTGAACCACCACTTCCTCCAACCAAGTCTCCCTCCCTACTTTCATTTCTTTGTGTTTTTGTTTGTTTGTTTGTTTGTTTTGTTTTTGTGACCCAGTGCATTTAGTTAGGTAGTCTGCAGAAATGTGGGTGGGACGTTATCTAGTCCACTAAAGGAACATTACCAGCGGCTTCACTGTAAGGAGTGATTCCCCTCTCCTCCAACAACTATTACCGGCCCATAGTTCCTCAGCAAAGGGTGGCACTTCACGAGCCCTTCCCCCTCCACAGTGGATTGTTGCAAGGCTCAGGATTACGTGGGTACCAAGGCTGCAACAGTCATGTCCCATCCAGAAGACGATGCTTCATAGCATCCTCCCCATCCTCCGGCTCCTATGTTCTTTCTAACCTCTTCTCAGGGATGTTCCCTGACCTTGAAAAAGAATAGCACAAATATCCAGTCAAGGACCCGGTGTCTAACAGGTTGCCCTGTATGAATTCTGCCTTCACTTTTACCCACCAAAAAAGAAGCGCTTTCTTGATCAAGGCTGAGCAGCACCAGTCTTTGAATATAAATATAATCAGAAAAGCATTTGCTGCCACATGCAAAGGGACAGAGGTAGATTTGCCAGTAGACCTGATGACTTCTGCAGCTATGGACTTTTCACTGGGTCTCCCAGTGCAGGGCATGGCTTCCCTTCAGTGGAGAGGGCCTCAAATCTGACCAGAAAAGTTGGTTGCTCCAACACCACCTATACCAATATTGCACCAATGAGTTAGCATGGTATGAAGTGGGGGCCGTAGCTAGGTAAGTCCATTGGTGGCTTTTCCTCCAGCAGCCTGCCTAGAATTTTCTAGTACTTTGGTAGCCAGCCAGAAAAGATTTCTCAGCTTCAGCTAAATTTCTCCCTATCCATCAACCAAAGTGTGTGGTGTCTTCAGCAAAGAGTTTCATCTAATTCTAGGGCTAACCAAGAGCAATGTCAGTAGCCCGTGTTGTCTGCAAAGACGGCTTTCTAGACTCCTTGACCTACAACCCTTAGGGAACTATCTCACACTTACCACTGGGATTTTTTCTTAATAGCTTGTGGCTTCTGGAAGCAGCATTATGTATCATTCAGGGTACATCTATTAAATCTTTTTTGTAATTAAGTTTTTTTTATTTAGCATACAAAATAATAGGTTTCCCATTTTTATAATTCTTAGTTTTGATTTACCCTTCATCATAGTTAGGGGTTCTTTTGCTGTAATAAACATCATGATTGAAGCAACTTGGGGAAGAAGTCTTATTTTATTTTACAGCTCACACTGGTGGAAGTCATAGTAGGAACCTGAAGGTAGCAACTCAAGCAGAAGCCATGGAGGGACAGTGCTTACTGGATTGCTACCTCAGGGCTTGCTTGGCCTGCTCTCTTAGACAACAAAGGGCCATCTGCCCAGAGGAGGTACCATCCCCTGTGGGGTAGACCCACAATACCAATCATCAGTCAAGGACATGTACTACAGACATAAGGGGAAGCATTTTCTTAGCCAATATCGCCTCTTCCCAGAAATGTCTAGGTTTGTGTCAAGTTGACAAAAATCAGTCAGCAAGTCCTCCCCATTTCTACCATTCCCCTGACCTCATTCCCATTTAACCCCCCCAGTTTTTTCTCTCTCAATTTTCATATCATACGTGTTCTATCTACTCCTCACCCCACCCTTGGCCCTATCAAAGTCCTCCACTCCTAGCCCATTTTACTTTGGAGTCACTGACGCCCACTTAAACATACGGGTCTCCAAATGGGACACTAGGACTGCACATAAGAGAGAAAATACAAATTTGTCTTTCTGAGCCTCGGCTAGCACACTAAGCTTCTCTGTTAGTTTCATCAATTTTCCTGCAAATTTTATACTTCAGTTTCTTTAGAGTGAGATACGATTCCATTGTGTTTATGTGCCATAATTTTATTTCCATTCATTATTTGATGGCCATCTCAGCTTGTTTCATTTCTTACCTGTTGTAAATAGAAGAATAATGAACACGGTTATGTACTTATCTCTACAGAACACTGTTAGCCATTTACTCTGCTGTTGACTAAGAGAGGATCGTTTTTGCCTGACATAGAACATCATGATTCATCTCCCATGGGTGGGAGGAGACAGCATTCCCTAAGATCAAGGTCTCTTCCTACTGTTGAACCCAACCCAGGATTCTCTTAGCGGTAAAAAGACAAGCACATGGGCACAGCGAACAGAGCTAACAGTTGAGTGGGGAGTGTCTAAGTGAATTCTTTAGATGTGGCGTTCTGGATGGCTTTTCTGCACTTTATATTTAGGCTGTGATTTGACCCTCCCAAAGTTAAGAGAACTCAACCTGTTTGGTTGGAGGAATGTGAGCATTAACGGTAACTGTGAACGAATGGAGCCAAGGCTGGCAAGGGTGGGGTGAAGAGTCACTGCCTTATTGAAGAAGAACAGGGAGTCCCTGGTGGACTTGAATACAAGAATAAACAGATCCTACTTGTCTTTTCAAAAACATGCTTTGGCTGTTTGTGGGTGAAGCAGAGGCAGAAGGATGAGTTGAGAGGTCACTGCCTGAATGTGGGTAATAGAGGGTAGAAGTCTGTTGGGGAGGGGGTGGTGGCCAGTCCTCACAGGTACCCCCGAGCTCAGTGTTTCCCACACCTTCCAGGGGGCTGGCTGCTGCTCACAGTGAATGGACAAGAATGACCATCTATGACTCCTGAGGTGAGGCTCTAGCTGTCTTTCATCCACTCTCTTTCCCCTGGGAAAGCAAGCCATCATGTTCAGAGACCCGGAAAGAGGGGCTCATGCGGCAAGGAAGCGAGAGCTCTAGCCGCCCCCCAGTGACCAATGCAAAGGCCCACTCCGATTGCAGGGGAGACTTCTAGGGCAGAAACTATCCCAAGCAAGATGATCGTGGCCTCAGTAAAAATTTGTCTGTCCTCAGAACCTTCCAGTAAGGCCTCTCCCAGATTCATGCCCCTTGAATTGTGAGAGACAGAAATGCGGCCTTGGAACCCCTAGCTCTGCTCTGCTAGAATGAAAAGAATTCCAAGTTGTTTCAGAAGAGATGGCGGGAACGGGGACCCGCGGGAGTTGGGTGTCTGTGAGTGGAGAATTCCTCAAACCACTTGCGGTTTTTTCCCTGGCTGGCCCTGTCCTGAAGGAATAGATACTAGAGTGGCAGGGACCAAGGCATGACCTTGGCCACTCAGCATTTCTCTTCCTATTGTGAATGCTGATCAGGTAATGAAATAAAAACATCCATAGTAAATCATAGCTCCCCTTATAAATTAAACTCAAAATAAAAATACACGGTAAGTATTAAGAGCCCCGTTCTGGCCCATCAATATTGACATTAATACGGAAGGAACCTTTTAAATCTCTTTATGACGTGGCATCTGTATGTGTTAAGAGTGCTATGGGGACTTTACCTCTTGAACTTCCTGACATATTTTCATTATAGTATTGTGTGACCATAAATTGAAAAGTTTAACATCTGCACACAGCTTCTGATGTGTCTGGATTTCCTGGGAGTCGTTCCTCGCTGTTGGCTCTTTATGAGTATGGAGATTTCTAAGGAAATATATTTCTGGTTCATATTTCTCAGCAAATTACAGCTCAGGACAGACCTTGAAAACCAAGGTTGTTTTACTTCAGGCAGCTTGCTTGCCTTTAGGCTTTCAAGGTCTACCAGTTTGCATACTCCCGGAGGATCTTCTATAAACAGTGCAGTGCACCAGGACGCTGTTAGCTGGAGGCTCTCGAAAGAGGCCAAGGCGGTTGTCCTTTGCTCTGGGCTGTTGCTTGAGGAAATCTACAAGCACTTGTTCATTAGAAGTCAAGTTGTCTTAGGTTAAAAACATAGTCTACAAGATACTTCGTCAGTATAGTAAGTGCATCACCTGTCCCGAGGATGCACCATCTGCATACACGAGACTGTAGGGGAAAAATAGCATCCCTTGACTCCTGCCATTGACTGAGTAATGGCTAACTTATCCTACATTTTCTTGAAGCAAATAAGATCCCGTTTGCTTTCTGAGTTTTCTTTGTCTATGTTAAAGAAGATGGCGTCCCTGGAGAATGAAGAGTTCTGATGTGGCTTTAAAATGGCTATTAGTTCGTCCTCCCCCCGTAAACAAATCCCACCACCACTAAACCCTGTGTGTCAATCATGATATGTTACCAGCAGGTGGCAACAGCGAGTGAAACAGAATGGAAAACCCCAGCTCAGAGTCTGTGCAGAGACTCCTCAGGGGAGCACACAGGGAGTGTGAAGGGCAGGGGGCTGGGCAGTAGGCTTGAGACTTGCCTTCCAACCTGACTCTCCTGTTCCCCCTTTCATAGAGACTCCTCACACCGGCAGGGCAACACCCGGTTAAGCCAAGAAAGGTTCTTTGAACCCCAACTGGTATTTTCTTCTGTGTCTTTGGCAGGTGATTTGCCTTCTTTGGTTAAGTTTCTTATTTTCTGATGTTTCTGTCATGATGGGCCTCTTAAAACATCTGTGAAAAAGTGGCAAAGGAAAATTTATTGCTTGGGAGAATTTGCAAGAGGCATCTATTTTGAGCCTGTTAAGTGAGATCAGAAAGCCAGGGAGGTTTATTCATGAACATGCAAGAACAAAAGATCCCACTGGGCGTTAACGCTGGAAGATGCTGTGGTCAGAGGGAGCCTCTGGTCCAGTTCTTACCTCTTTGACAATGAGACCCATGCTATCTCAGAGAGGGACTTTGCTGCTGGCAATTGCTTTTGTGTCTTCAGAGCTAATGCCATGACAGATGCATTATGCCAGAGGACAAAATTGAGTTTACCATATGTACAGTGAGGAATACACTCTCTCAGGCCCAAGGAGCAAGATTCTTTAATGGCAGATCATGAAGGCACATGTTTTAGAGGGAGGGCGGCATCTGTTATTCAGGGTTCCACATCCTTGGAAATCCATCCTATAAGTCTCGTGGATGGGACCATTGTAAATAAGCAAGAATGGGCCTGCTCCACTCACTGAAATGTGTATAGTTAGTTCCTCTGCAGACACACTAAGTGAAAGTGAGCGCAGAAAAACCTTCCAGTCTAAAGAAGCCATTTAGGCCTCAGGCATCACAATCTTCCAAGCAAATAAATGCATACCTCAGAGGCTATGCCATCAGGCACAGCCTCCTTGAGACATCTCTAAAGCGGACCCCTTTATGATGCTCCAGAACAAGTGCTTTGGTGTTTGTTACAGAATGGATGGCTTTGCATCCCACCTGAGTCTGAACTGTTGATGGCTTCCCAAGATGCCACTGCAGTCACACCTGGGGCCTGGGCCCTCTTCATTCATGCTTGCTGAAGAGCTTCTCTTACTAGAATAGAAGGTGGCGATTTAGGCCTACAGGATCATCTTTAAAATAAAAAACAATATGTAGTAAGAAGTTAGATTCTGACTTTGATTTTTGCTCACAAATGACATGTTAAGTTCTGACAAGTTACAAAATTTTGACATGTATATTTAATCATTCAACAAATCAAATAGGGCAATGAGCCCATTCTGGAGACCCTTCAGAATATGTAATCATAATAATTGATTGTGATTATTGCTCATTCCTATGTTAATTGCCAGGCACTCTACTTTGACGACTCATCCAGGAGTCTCAGAGAATAATCAAAGCTCTGCCAACCACCACTGGAATGAAGCTAAGATGCAGTTCCCTTGCCTGTGACCTATGACCCCTTTTCTCCTGCTTCCCAGTCACTTGGGTGACTTGCATCCATCTCCATCTTGCTGGGTCTCAAGTTTACTAGGGACTTTGCCTTGCTGTTCTCCCTGCCTGGACCACTCTTCTTCTGATGGACACTTAATGAAGTTTCTCCAATTTGTGTTCCAACACTGCCTCCTAATCAACTTCCCTTGGACAACCCCATCACCATGATGGAACTCTAACTAACACTGCTGACAATCTGTGGCTGGCTCTATGTGCTTTCAAAACACTGTTAATCAGGATTTTTGTTTATTGTCAAACTCTTCCAACTAAACTGTAAGTTCTTTAGAGACAGGGGTTTGGGTGGGCATTTCCTTTTATTTGTTTCTTTTGTTGTTTTCCTTGGAATAGCCTAAAACTGTGGAAGCAGGAGACATACAAGAGCATACACCAGTATTGGTCACATAAATGATGACACCACAGTCTATGGGCTCACTAACACACATACCCAAACACACACTCTCGAGTGTGCGGACACACCTGTATTTACATACTCACACTCTGCTACAGACTCACACGAAACATTTACATTGGCTCTATTTTTCGGATAAGGTTGTTGAATAGCAGCATACCCTGTGTTTGCAACCAGGTGGGTAGAATTAAAAATACTTGACTATGTAACCGTGCACTTTTAAAAAACCAAAAACTTTTTCTTGTGAAAAGCAAAGCCCCATGATGTAAACATTTGTCAGAAAATAACCTGTCTGTTGTGAAACAGCTGTCATCTATTTAGTGTGAATGAGAGATCCAAACCCAGGAATGATTTTAAGAGAAATGCAATTTTAATGCTTTCGGGTTATAAAGTAGTGGTCAACAAAAGACTATCAGACGGGGAACAGCTGCACACTCAGCTGAACAGATAAGGATCATTGATAATTAACACTGTGTGCAGTCGGGTCGTTGTAAATGTGTTTGAAAACAATTTGCTCTCTTAAGTAAATTTAAACACCCACCTCCACCCTTGTTTACCTTATTGATTTGCTTAATCAATCGGTAGACAACAGGAAAGCAAACTGTAGAGCCCTGTAGACACATGGTAAATATCAGGTTACTGTTGACTCACTCATAGTCACAGCTCTACAGTATCCAGAAGAGCTTTGAGCCACGAAACCAGAGGCTTCATTCTGTTTGCAAAGCAAAATGGGCTGGAGATGGGCGGGGAGACTTTTTAGCTCTGGAGGGAGCTTTGTTTCCTCAGTCTGGGCTGTCACAGCAACTGGGAAATCCACCTACATTGAGGGGAGTAAGAGCTTCTGGCCCCTTCATTCCGCTGCAGTACACTCATGGTGCTCACAGGGCTTGGACCAAACGTTCCTTCAGAGTACAGAGTACATGACTCTCTCAAGCAGGATGCTGTGTGATTCTAGGGTTTCAAATGTTACAAAGTTTTTCCTCACAATGAAAACTTGCCTCCTTCCAGGTAGCCTCCATTTGCCCGAGATTTCCTTAGTGATGGAACAACCCTTTGTCCTCTTTCTCCTCCACCTTTTAAGGTCCTTTTTGAGAGTAATTTTAGTGACATTGCTGTTTAGCTTTCTCCAGACAGCTAGCACTTTTCAGTAGGTTTTGGCGAAAATTAATTGATAACATTTATCACTTTCTTAGACAATATCTCATCATTTGGGGATCCCAGAAGAAATCTTCAATCTGTAAAGAAGTAAGGTAAAAGAAAAAAAAATTTCTGTAGAGATTCTTTGGCTAGGCAATTTCTTAGGGTTGTGAACCACCTGTAAATGACCACACAGTCACATTCCGGTGAAATCTATGTGGGCACATTGGCCATTTCTGCTCATAGTTAGGCTATTTATTAAGCAGCTGAGACTTATCAATCACTCTTATTCTAGAGATGGAAATATCAATGCACAGATTATCTGAGAACCTGTCTAAATGCTGGAACCCTCTAGCCAAGCATCAGGGCCAACTCTTTGGACCTACACACATGGTGAGTGAACGGGACCTTTGAGAATGACCTCAGCAGAGTGGATGAGGCCAAGACTCACTGCCAGGTCCTTAGCTTTTTCTCTCCAACCAGAAACAAGAGGACATAAAGGGAGTGTTCCAACTTTGGTAATGTCTCAGATCTTAATTTGATCTCCTCATACAGCTGCTTTGAGAGGCAACTGGACACACGGACTCTTCGAGTTAAGGATCAGCTGAGGTTTACGATCAACAAAAGAATCATTCATTAGTAAATTTGTTTTTCAACCTCATGTAACAGGCGCATCAGGAGGATATTAGGTATAGGAACAAAACCAGGGAAATTACCTCCAAATTGGGATGACAGGCAGAGGCTCCTGCTGTGGAAGGAGCCCGACAGTGGGTGGACTCTTGAGCATTCTCTGCTCTACCTTTGTAGCACACTTTATCTACCAGCAAAGGAGAAGATGGACCCTCCCCTGGACTTTTAGAAACATTCAGTGGATTTTATAGAACTCTTCAGGGCCTGGAGGGCATGAGGTTGTAAATTCATGATTATTCACAGCTGACACCGAATTCCTAGCTCTGAACCCTTTGACTTCCTCGCTGAGCTGACTCATGATTCCTGCCACCTACCAGCCCTTCCGAAGTTTCAGTAACAAAGGAGGTTAATGTCAAAGTTTTCTGGCAACTTCGTGAACGGTACGGAGAAAGCGAATGTGGCAGGAGCGGACTACAAAATGGCAACGCGAGCAGGGATTTATCAGTGTGCTTGAAAGTCATTTCCTGGATTTAATTTTGATTAGCAATGTCTTATTGGGTAGCTAAGTAGGCGTGCTCATTGAGCTTACAGTCATGGTTTTACTAAGTGCATAATTGCCTGTGTATTATGAAGATGAGAGTATTTTATATGTTTTCAAGTTTTTTGTATTTGCCTGGTTGAAGGACTATCAGTAAATTATTTTAAAGATATAAAACATGCTATATTATTACAAAATGAAGTTGTTTTTAACAAAAGGCTTTTGTCATGAAAAATTATTATGTATATTTTCTTCTTACCCTCCAGTGATACGCGTGCTATTGTGGGAAACATTAACTTTTGAAAGCTACAAAACTGAAAAACAAGTGGCTGGAGCACTGGCTCAGTAGTCAAGAGCACTTGCTGCTCTTGCAGAGGACCCAAGGTCTGGTTTCCAGTCTCTGGAAACTCACAGGTCCCTGTAACTCCAGTTCTCCAGGATCTGGCGTCCTCCTTTTGCCTCTGAGGACAAGTACATGTGGATGATGCACATACAGATAAGGAGGCACCTGTACATACACATTAAATAAATCAATAAATTGAATTATTAATTAAAATTTTCAAAAAGAGAAAATCAGCTTATCTTTTTTATTATTTTTTATTTTTTATTTATTTATTTTTTTTTGAGATAGGATTTCTCTGTGTAGCCCTGGCTGTCCTGAAACTTACTTTATACACCAGGCTGACCTCAAACTCAAGAATTTTACTTGTCTCTGCCTCCCGACTAATCTCTCTGTGATTAAAGGTGTGTGCCATCTCGGGCATATGAGAAAGGAAGAGATCACTAAAATGTCATTTACTAAGAGCAACATTTTATTGGTCCCTTCCTGTTTCATTTCTAAGTCTACATATCATGTGACTAATTTCACGCTGTGTTTGACTTTTACTTTCCTATTATCATTTCACAAATTTTGAACACCACATTATTTTCATATTGTGAGGTTTTCTAAAGATAGTTTACAAAAGTATGTCAAGTGGATGGTCAATTGTACAGACACGCAGACTTTTCTATATTTCAACAGTTGTTTAGGGAAAACTTATTTTAGATGGCAAAAATACATAAAACTTCTAAAAAAAGAACCCTAAAAGTAGCAGTCCGCTCACTATTGAGCACCACGATGAAGACCTCGCGTGCTTGTTAAATGGCTCTGCTTGCTCAGCCAGCGCCATTGTGACAATAGTTCCAGCCTTCCGTTCACGCAGAGGAGTTGCGTTTCTGAAAGCTGAATTTCTCTCTGGGAGGCTTGCTGCAAAATGAAACGAGCAAGACACTGCCTTAGAAATCTGTGATTCACCTGAAGAAAGGTCATATAGTTTAAATTTTGTATATTGATGTTAATCTTCAAAGAAAGCAGAGAATGATACACTTTAGATCTTTTTTTAATACTATGGTGGTAAATGAAACAGATGAGATATTAACACCATAACATATTCTCTACAACATCAGTTTAAAAAGGAAAGATATTTTTTTATGTAAATATACTTCTGTGATCCTGATTACTCTGTGCTCAAGGCACATATTCATAAGGTATTGAGTTTTTGGATTAAGTTGGCAGGTGGGGTTTAGTCTGTTGAGGCATTCCTTGGCTGAAAACCTTTGTGTAGGATGAGGACTTTCACCTTCCAGGATTCCTGCGACTTCTGTTTACTTAACAGTCAAACAAATAAAAACTAAAACCAAACAAAACCACAGCAAAACGTCATCAAATTTGCAGTGTTCTTAAGCCCAAGCTTCAGAGGGGGTGAGTTGGTTATTTCAGCTGTGGAGGTGAGGTTACGTTTGCATCCAGGGCTTTGGAACTTTGGAAGTTTCAAACATTATTCTGGCCATCTGTAGCCTGTGCTGGTTTTCTAAAGCTTAAAGCACACTGCTAAGGTGCACAGGACATCTTAGGAGCGCTAAAACTGACAGGCACATTGATTCTTCCTTAGATTAAGAGTAATTAGAAGAGACCCTAGTCATGAATTTAGGCTTGAAACTTTCAGAATTCTTATATAGAATATATTTGGGGGGGGGCTGGAGAGATGGCTTGGTGGTTAAGAGTACTGGCTGCTCTTCCAGAGGACCAGGGTTCAATTCCCAGCACCCACATGGCAGCTCACAACTGTCTGTAACTCTAGTTCCAGGGGATCTGATACCCTCACAAATGTGCACATAAAATAAAATTAAGCAAATAAAAATGAAAAAGAATGTATTTGAATTTGAAATGGATAACTGTGATAATCCCTAGATTTTTGACCCAGAAATGGAGGTGTCAGTGGTTCTCAAGTTTCATGTTACAGGAGATTCTCCTGGAGGGGGGGTGCTTATTAAAGCCAATTGCTGGGTCCTCAGGTCTTTTCATTTCAAAGAGTCAGGACTGAGAAGATGCATCTCTGACAGTCTTCTAAAGGATGCTAGTGGTGCCTGCTCAGGGGCTATCTTCAAGAACTATGCTCTTTTCAGCATTAAAGTAACTTTTCTTACTTTTCTTCTCTATGGTGGTAGGAACAGGTGTGAGGCTATCCATTGCACAGCTAAATGTTGATTTTTTTTAGTCACAATATACAATTCTTCAGCTTGACCCTCTCCCAACTGAGCTATTTCAACACTGTACAACTTAATTCTTATGTACCAGAATTTTCTCACAATAATATTTAAAGAGGTGGAATAGATATTAATTTGAAACAGAAATTATAGAAGGAGAAAAGTAGAATGATGAAAGATTAGGTTGATTTTTTTTTAAATTAGTCTTACAGTACCCATCTTTAAGGACCACCCTGGTGGCTACCCAATCACAAGGGAGAAATTGTTTTGTCCTTTGTAGTTGAGACCTTTGCTATTTCAAATGTGAGCATAACTTGACAGCATCCTCTGGGGACTGCTGAAGTGCAAGGCAAAAGCTCACAGGTTCCCACCGGTCCCTCTGGCATAGACCCAGGTATATTTGCCACAGAGAAGAAGGAAGAAGCAGGAGCTCTGAAATGGATGCAGTATTTAAAGGTTATTTTTGGTATTTAGGAGCATCCCAGACACAGTATTAATTAAATAAAACTCCTTTCCTACCAAGTGACAGGCCCAGAGACTCTCTGTTTTCAAAGCCCTGTAGAAGGAAGATTAAAACTTGCCATAAATTGAGCTGGGCGGTGGTAGCTCAATTCCAGAACTGGAGAGGCAGGGCAGGTGGATTTCTGTCTTTGAAGCCAGCCTGGTCGACAGAGAGAGTTCCTGGACAGCCAGGGCGACACAGAGACACCCTGTCTCAAAAACCACACAAAAATAAAAATTTGCCATGTATTGATCTGAATTCCTTCCGCGTTTTAAATTTTGAAGCAGTAATAAAGTAGGTGAGGAAGGCCAGACTCCCTTTCTCCTGCTCTTACAAATGCAGAAAGTAATGAGGCTGGAAGAGGAATTGGTACTCCGTGAGCAGACAGGGCAGCTACGGGTCCTAGAATTCCGGGGATAGTATGCTGTTTGGTTGTCGCTAGGATTCCTGCATCTGGGTGAGAGGCTTTAGCTGGTAAGGACAAAATCGTGACTGTGAGGAGCACTTCTGTTGGATTCACCAGTAGGATGCCAAGGCAGAGTCAAGGAACAGCCTGCCTGGGGGGATTCCTAGCTCCTGATTACCTCATTGACCTGCAGTGGTTTGACTTTTGACCCCTTGCTTTGGTTAATCAGCAAAACTGGAAGACCTTTCTTGGGTCAAACGTGTATGAAAAGCAGAACTTTGGGAAGTGACACAGCATCCCCTCCGTAAGGGCAGTGACGGTGAACCATCCTTCTAAACGGTTTGTGGCCTATCAGAAGGCCGGGGTTGCGGAGGATGACATCGGCTTTCCCAGGGTCTGCCTCCGAGACAGTCAGCTGCAGAGCCCCGTTTTCCTTACTGCTTTTCTTGTGTGCACCTGCAGTTTGGAGTCAACAAAAATTGCCAACCCAGGGTGATAAGCCCCATGCAAATAATTAATGACATGGAACTAATTATTTCTGTATTAGGCCACCTGCACCCTCAAAGCTCAAGGACCCCAGGTGTGAAAATTGCAGGGGCAACCGACTGTGAGCTGTGTTTCATCACCAAACCCTCCAGAAGCGGCCTGCCTGCTTCCTGCCGATTTTTTTTTGCAAGGGCTAAGCAGCGGGAGCATGGTGGGACCCAGGTATTTGCAATGATCTCACAAGGCAACCAGATGATGCTGTAACTTGAAAACTGAGCCCTTGGAGGCATCCAGGTGATAAAAGGGATTAGGTTTAATTAGAGGAAAGAACACTTTAGGATACGGTTAGAAATTGTCTCTTGCGCTGAGAGAAAACTGTTGCAAAAATCCTGCATGAGGATCCAATATTGAGGGACAAGAAGCTCCGCGTCAATATGCAAACCGGTTCTGCCTGCGGGTTATGCCAAGTCTCCAATCTCTGGGTATGCAACTTGAACCACTTACCTAGATCTGCAGTTACAAGTGTGGCTTTCCTGGAGTAGCTTTTTATTTGGCCCGTTGGTTATGGCGGTGTGTATGTGTATGGCACAGCCAAAGAGCTTTAAACATCTCCTTTGAAAGAAACTCATTCCAAACTACCATGTATTATTTTATATTAACTTGTAACTACAGTAAAAGCCCACAGACCAGACAGAGTCCTCTGCTAGTTTAGAATGAGGATTTAGCTTGGTCAGCGCTCAGTCTGTTAATTTTGCTTTGTAACGCTGTGACAGTCTCTTACTGAGCAGTCTTAAGATGTGGTTTACTAGGGGGAGCCCACCAAAACATTTGCTCACCCACTGGACTGTTGTGAAGTGTCAGAACAGAGGATTCCAAAACACACACACACACACACACACACACACACACACACACACACATACACACACACNACACACCCACACACACCCACACACACCCACACACACCCGCACACTCACACCCACATCCCCCCCCACACCCCACATCCACACCCCCCACACACACCATGAATTAAGTTCAGAATGCCCATACCTATTGTTTTCACCTTTCTAGTTTAAAAATGAAAAGAAAAGCCCATGTTTTGTTTATTTATTTTTTTATTTCTGGCTTTATTCCACCTGCTTCTCCTTAGCTTCTTTTACTCTGCAGTTGGGCTTGGCTTCCAGTTTTCTCTATTCTTAGAATTATTTAAAATCTACATCAAAAATAAATGCCCAGTGGTGCCTAATAGTTTTTAAGTTAGTCTTATTCTTTGTTTTTTCAACACAGGATTTCTTTATGTAGTCTTAGCTTTCCCAGAACTCATTCTATAGACCAGACTGGCCAAGAACATACAGAGATCTGCCTGCCTCTGCCTCCTGAGAGCTGGGATTAAAGGCCCAGTTAGTAGATTTTTTTTTTAAGGGCAGAAAACAATGAACCAAATTTTCCCAGTTCAGCTTCTTGGCCACTGTGGTCATTTGTGGCAATCCAGGTGTCATGTTGATACATTACCATTTACTGAAGTCCATTATTTAGATTGAGTTCACCATATGTGGAACACATTCTCTGAACATTGAGACCTTCTGTCCACCATTACATTATTATACTCAATAATAATACTCCCTTCCACTTGAACCCCCCTTGATAGGACTTCTTACCATATAAACCCGACTGAACAGGGTGGTCTCAAATTCACAGAGATCCACCTGCCTATGTCTCCCAAATGATTAGATTAAAGGCATGCACTATGCTATTTACAAACACACACTAACACACACAAACATGTGTGTATATTATGTGTGTTTGAGTTGTGTATACACATACAAATACATATGACTTACATGTGCATATATATGTTGAGACAAGGTTTTTCTACATAGTCTGGCTGTGCTTGAACCTATAATAGAGTCTAGGAGGCCTCAAATGTATGCTTTTCCTGGTTCAGCCGCTTGAGGACTGGTATTGTGCGTATGCCACCATGTCTGACTGCCCCGCTCCTTTTAAGGACTTTGTGAATTCCGTGCTGTCATCATGCCACAGTTCAACATGTCCCCTAGTGGACCAGACTGCCTGTTATCCTCTTGTTAGTATTTTACAGTATTAAGTCCTGGAAGGAGTGTCTCATGATTGCAGATTATGCATGCTGTTGAATTTTAATAAACATTGCTGTGTGGCTTTTAAAGGCAGTTACCTCAAGAGACATTTCTACCACCCCACAAGAGCACTTCTGGCCTTAATCTTCACCAGGGGCAGGTTCTATAACAACACTTTCTGGTAATTTTTGTATAACATACCACTGGCATGTATTGGCTCTAGATTCTGATTTTATTGGAGATTGAACACTTTTTCCTTCTTTGTTTTTTGGAGAACCTTAAACTTTCATTTATTAATTATGTTATCTTTGGAACGCTGGTTATTTTAGTTCTGAACAACAGTTTTCTGCTCTACAACCTTGGGAAATCCATTTCCTAGTGCCTTGGTTTTCTTATCAGTAATATACACATCGCAATAACTCTGCAACATCACAGGGTTGACTAGGTGGTTAGACAGCATATTGTACACAGCAGGCCTTTCACAGATAATGATACTCTTATTTTATTACTAGAAGGGTCTAGATGGATTATTAGACCCTTTGAGCAGTATTCAAGAGTATTGCTTCATTCTGATAAAATGTGGAATTCCACCAAGTTTGGTTATAATTAGATGAGATCAAAGCAGGTACAAACATTTCCTTACTGCCACATTTCAGAAAATAGTGTACAAAACAGAAGACTATCACTGATCACCGTTTCTCTATGAATATGTTTAAAAAAAAACAAAGGAAAATCTAAGTTCTTTTAGAGTAACACAGAGTAATCTGTGTCAGCACAAGGTTTTTGTCAGAGCTTAAACCACTTTCTTGGCATAGTGCATATATTCAAGTATTATTTATTCTCTGCCAATGCTTAAAAATAAGGCAAGCCTGTAGCTGAGACCTGTAGCATGCACTAGCATGTTTCTCTTTAGATTTTGGTCTAAACCCTTTTTTAGGATTCTCTGTAGCCTTATCTTGTGTCACACTGCGCGTGCCCCGAGAATCTTCTGGATCATGACTTTCTTCAACTCCCTGCTTATCTACCCACATCATTTCTGCTCTTCACCCACAACCATGGGATGGGGACATGGCCAAAACTTATTCCCCAGTAGGAGCTAAAGGAAGGGGTCCCTGTGAATGGAGGAATGAGAGCGGAGAAAAGGAGAATTAAGCAAGGATGGGTATGACGTCTACATTGCCACTCTCATCTTCCAGATGGTCAAGTGGATGACTTCTCCAGCCAACAGGTGAAACTTCAGTCCTTAGAGAAGTGACGCCCTAATGGCCTGGCTCCTGGTCTCATACTCCACCATGTCGATACACAGCGCAAAGCTAGCTGCACTGAGCAAAGACCTTGAAAAACCATAAAGACTTGCCTGCCTCCCTGAAGACTTTGTGAGAGTTTTCAAACCAGGAAACGTGTGGTAAAGCACTTGGCCATCCTAGGCCACGCCCTGCTACATCCATCCTTGTTTCTCAACGAAAGTAGAGCATGTTTTCTGACAAAGCAATTTTCAAGACTTGCTGTAAATCATGTGAAATATTGATGTTTCTAAGATCCTTTCTTTCTCTTACGGGTTTTGTGAAAATGTCTATTCAAATCTAGTATTTACCTAAAAACTGAAGGTGTAACTTAATACAAAAATTGAAATTAGTTTCAGGGGCTGAAGAGATGGTCCAGCAGTTAAGAGCACTGGCTGCTTTTTCCAAAGGACGTGGGTTCAATTCTCGGCACCCATATGGTGGCTCACAACGGTCTGTAACTCCAGTTCTAGAGACTCTTAACACTGTCTTCTGTGGGCATTGCACATACGTGGTGCACAGTCATATAGGCAGGTAAAACATCCATACACATAAAAATATAAGTTTTTAAAAAAGAAATTGGCTATGTTTTCAAAGGGCAGATGTCAGTTAATAGGACGCTATAGGCATGCCAATTTATTGCCTGCATGTTTTGAGTTATTTAGTTAGTATTGCCCATGGTACACAAAGAATGAGAAATGCTTGCCGTGATTTTGAACGTCTAAAGCTCTGAGTTAGTGAGCTTATGCAACTGTGGGAGAGAGGAAGGAGAGTCTGTGCCTAGAAAGCTAGCAACAGATGTGGAAGAAAGGAGCACCCAGCTGTGCCAGGACTAGGGATTCCAGCGTCTTCTTTTCTGTAAGGAGAAAGAATTAATAGTAGCAGGGATAGTTTAGAAAGAAGAAATAGGTTTCTTTGTATTTGAACTATGAGTCTAGTTTTAATCTCAAGTATTCTCCTACATTTTCTTTTCTTCCAGACACATATGTGAATAAATAATAATTCGAACACCTTTGTCAGTCTATGCCTCTCTCTCTGTTCCCTGGGGGAAAAAGAATTATGGTGAGTTTATAATATCGAGAATCTCAAATAATAGTGCCTTCCCCACCCCTTGTACTTCCATTACAGAGTCTGCAAAGATATTCTGAGCAAGGATGGTGGTAAAAATTGTGGTGGAGTACAGAGTTCCCAGAACCTTGGAGGAAAAGCAAGCCAACAGAGTGGGAGATGCCAGAGAATTCTGGGTCTTAAATAGTTGCAGATTGATCGAAAAGGGACCTGGGTGACTAAACTGCGAAGTGGGTGGATACATCTCTAACTATCTCCTCGTTTCTGAGCCAACTTTGAGGACTTTCCTCAAGATTGGAATGGAGATCTTGAATATGTTATAGACTGACTAAATTGGGTCACAAGTTTAACGCCTTCAGAATGTCTTTTTAGGACACTACCTGAAGCAGGAAACGCTAGATGCTTTCACCGACACTGTCCCAGTCGGTTCTGTGTATGGGAGCTGATACACACAAGGAAGGCATAAATTTAAATTAGCATAAAGCAGTTGGTAGAGTTCTGCCCTCTTTTCCCATCTGCTTTCCCTGTAAAGTGTCCCAGAAGATTTACGGACATTACAGTAGTGAAGAATGGAGAGGAAAAAAGAACGGATGGGAATATTAGGTGGGGGACCCTGAGCAGCGCGGAATTATTACAAGGAAAATGGTGTGTGACAGAGATGGGCGGGAAGCCGGCGGGAGGAGGCCTGGGCCGTGTGTGTATCCCCTAAGCCGTTTATTGTGGAAAATATGTGGAAAATTGCATGCAGAATTCAGAAATGACTGTCCCGGCTGTGATTCACTAGGGAAGCTGCTCTCAGCTGCAAGGACCCTGGCATTTTTTCAGAGGTCACGTTTACACATAATCTATAAAGTTCTAACACACGGCTGAAGGCTTCCTTGGCGGTATTCAGAAATGTCTGGGAGAGCGGTTCTCACCACCCCTTTCTAGGGCCTTCCTTTCCGCTTGAGCTTTAATGCACACAGTATTTACTGTGGCCAGGGCAACGACGGGTTCCAGTTTTGTGTGCTAAGACTCGCAAAGCTGGGAGTCAGTCTCTGCAGGGTATAGTTTAGTTCATCTGCCGCCTGCTGCTCACCTGGGCAGTTTTAAAGAAGGACGACGTGCTTGGGCTGTGGGCTATGCCCTCTGTGGGTTGTCTGAGCTTCCTTGCCTGCACCCCACCCTCACCCCGCAACATCGGTCCTCTTCATTCTCTGGGTTGTAATTAGGGAAAAGATACTGCAAATGTTTTGAAGGGAAGTTCACAGGGGAGGCACCACCACAGTTCCATATTTAAGTAGTTAAAGGGTCTCCAGGAGCAATCCACAGTAAACCATCATGTTTATGGGAGGATTTTGAAGAGTATGAACTTGAGTTTTAAAATTAGTTTCTTTTTTCAAAATTGGCCTGTGGCTGGGCGTTGTGGCATGCACCTGTATTGTCATTACACATGGCATGCTAAGTCAGGGGGACCCAGAATACAAGATCAACCCTGGCCACCCAGACTGAGACCTTGACTCAAAACTCAAATGAAGTAATAAACGAAGAAAAACACGAAGAGCCTGTAGATTTTGGAGCTGGTAACTCCATCCGCAGCCACCTTGCTAAAGACTGTTCGTCGGGGTCTGATCACAAGAAATTTTTTGCCTCTTTCTTCTTTTAGGGAGTCTGAGAGTCAGAAGAAATCTGCGCATGCTTCGGGTTTTAAAAAAGAAGTTTCTACCTTTGGGAGCAGAATTATTTCACAAAAGAATTTATTCCCAGCAGATCAAAGTGAGTATTAAATGAGCGAGTGAGTGAATTTAAGCGTCACTCGCTCATTTAATACTTACTGAATTCTGGGATGACTTAAACTCTAAGTTGGGAGAAGTGACTCATGACTTTGCCGATCACTCCCAGCTCTCCGGGCCTCAGTTACTCCTCATGTGGCCCTGCCCTTGTGTTGACGCTGTTAAAGTACCTACATATGGCCTGTGCATTTGACCCATTTGATAGTGGAGTCTGAAGTACCAAAGAAGCCTGGGTGAGGTCGTGTCTCACCTTCACCTAAGACTGAATTAGCTATAATCCGGAGTGGTAAAGGTATTTGAGTTTTGCCCTAACCCAGTCCCTAAACTCTGCAAACCAAAAGATAAAAGGCCTCCAAAACCACTTTGATATTGACCAACACTGTCCTTAGTTTGACCCAAAACACGATGTGAGAAGATTAAAAAAATTACAAATGAGTTATGTTTTATATTTTTTGAGATGGTCATATTGTTTCCCATAAACCTTGGAGGCCATTGGTGGTGTTCGCTGGCAAGAACAACTCTGGGGAATTGTGACTGTAACACCTTTGAGGTAAGAGAACATATTTATTGTTACTTAGCAACATACTTACCTGTAGGAATTTTTCTCTGTGACTCAACTTTGGGAACAAAGAACAATCCAGAGAGAATCAGAATAACTCATTAATCAGCAGCATGATTAACAAAAGCTCAGAGACAGAAATAATTGGGGTTCAACTTGAAGGTCAGAAAAGTAAAACAGCCAGCCACTGACTCTTACCTCTACCTCAGCCTGAAATGGCGATTCTGTCTCCAGAAATCTCAGAATGAGACTGTGTCTGACAGCTGTCTCCTCCTCTTCTCTAAGGCTGGAATTAAAGGTGCGAATGACTGGGATTAAAGGTATGCACTGCCTGGTTTCTATGGCAACTAGTATGGCTACCGGGATTAAAGCTGTGTGTTACCACTGCCTGGTCTGTAAGGCTGATCAGTGGGACTGTTTTACTCTTTCATCTTCAGACAAGCTTTATTTATTAAAATACAAATGAACTGCCACTACACTAAGCAGTCAGTTGGGAGGTGCAAGCCCAGTATTTAACAAGTCCAGGATTTAATAAAAGAAATCTACAAGTATAACCAGAAAAATGTCACTAATATATTAGCTCCCAGGTGGTAGGAAGAATTGTATGATTTTAGGGGGATTCTCAGTAGATGCACATTTCCATGGTATTTTAAGGTGGAAATATTCATTTATGTAACAGCATCGCTAATACGAGATGTTGTCAGATATATGAGCTATTAATATAGTTAGTGGGCTAATAAGTTAGATTTGAAATTTAAAGTGGCTTAAAAGGAGACGGTAATAGATACTTGTCCAAGAGGACGACACTGTTGTTGTTTGTTATTGCAAGTGACATTGTGAATTAAAAGGACATTTAAGCTTCATGTGTCTAAGCTGCTGTTCAGTCCTTTGAATCTGTGCTTTAGGCTTGTGGCCCATACTGCACATCTCTTATTTCTGATTCATGGCCGTCCTTGAACTCATCATCACTTAGCAGCACAGGAAAACCCTTTCCAAACAAACGTCACGAAAATGCAAAAGAAAGTCCTGCACATCACCAACTTTTCATAGCGAGGCCTACAACATCGTCTTAGAATTATAAAAATAATTTGGTCAGAGCTGAGAGGTTTATTATACCAGAGAGTTTGGAATGTGCCCACGTTGTCTGAAGCCTCACACTGTTCTCCCACCTGGGCCGAGCTTGACCAAGGTGGGGGCTCTTGAGCTAGTAAGACGTCTCTTTCCCAAAGCCAGGGATTAATTCATGCTTCTTGGAAACTGTACATATCTAGAGATCTGTTCTCTAAATTGTCAAATTTTGTACCTCTCAAAATTGTTGCTGTTCTGGAGAGTTGCGTGGCATATTTCCACCAATATTGATTGATTATTCCAATCATTACAATGATTGTTAAAGCAGGAGCTCTTGGGACTGAGGCAGGAACTGAAAGTGCAAAGCATCCACGCGGCAAGCAGTAGAGATGCTGGAAGTTGGAAGTAAAAGACTGAGAAAGACGAACGAGTGTGCAGAGAGAAGGTATTTGGAATTGGACAGTAAAGAGTGGGATGGTCCTTTAATTGGGGATAAATCCATGGCGATGGATTTGCAGGAGACAGCAGAACCTTCCTCTAATCAGACAGAATATTGTAGCTGTGAATGGCTGTGTTGTCTACTTGGATGCTGTCTATTGGTAAGACTGTGGTGAATTGAGAAGGTGGTGATCTGGACCACAAAGTCATCAGAGGGATGGAGATGATATTCTAGAAACATTAAGTACCAATCCTAGGAGGGATAGGATGAAGAAATTGGGTAAGTGTCCTGAGACTTCCTCTGAACAGCTGAAGCGCGGTGGGATACAGAAGTCTGCCCTTAGGGAAGGGGAGAGGTCGCGCTTGGGAAAGGTAGGCTTTTAGTTAAACAAGGGGCTACACATTTGACCCAGTTTCTTTGATCCATAAAACACTTAGGATGATTTTCCAAGCTCTGGCTTCTCAGCGTCACTCACAGCCGAGGTTCCTGGGCAGCAGCTGAAGTGAGGTCTGGTTAGCTGGTTTTAACACCTTGTTTGAAAACCAGCAGCTTGAATCAGCAAGGCCCATCCTCCCTGCTCACTGTCCCCCAGCTGTGAATTCCACAGTTAATTATACGTTGGGTAATGAGGACTTGCTTTTATCTGTACTAAACTTTAGTTTTAAGCTTTATTAATGAGGTTTCATTTTGGCAATTGTGGGAAAGAGGGAGTGAAGAAGCCCATTAAATTCTGCCTTGTTTTTTTTTTTTTTACATATCCTTCTTCCAAAACAAACAAACGAACAAACAAACAAATTTCTTCCTTTCTTCTCCTGGGATATTCTCTCTCTTCTATTTTGTGTCACCTCTCCCTTTTTCTGAAGGCTAGCTGTCCCACTTGCTAGTTTCCAAGCACCTCCATGCTTCAGGGTGTTTGCTTATGAAGTGACAGTAATGCCAATAATGCCATCCTTTACTTTGGAGGGTTTCCACAAGTGTCAGAGGGGTGACATTTTCAAAGCAACAAAAGCAGTGCTTGATAAAGTAAATCCTCAGTGGGTACATTTGTTAAGTAGAGATTTACATGCCCTGACGAAGAGAATAAAAACTTCCTGGGGAACCCAGCCACAGGAAGATGCAGCCACCCCTCTTTTGGAGATTGATTCATTGTTTCAGTCCCCCACAGTGGCTCAGAAGACAAGTCTATCTCCAGTGGGATCCTGTGAACAGATCCGTCCTCTGAATCAACCCCATAGCTTCCTATGCTGTTGTCACTACCAACCACTGATCTCTCTGTTGTCTCTCACTTGTTCTAGCTAGAGATTAGAAATTGTCAATCGATGGCTTGGCAGTGGATTAGAAGCCACCCTCAACTGTGGGGTGCTCTACCCAGCCTCTCCAAGCTCAAGGCCTGCCTATTGAGGGGCCTCAACTGAACTGAATTGTCAACTTACTCCTAATCAAATCTCTTTAGCACTTATTTGACCCTCTAACTCTTGAGCTTGAAGCGCCCTGCTATTTGGGGTAGGAGCTCTTGGTATGAAAGACACCCTTTTCCTGGGAACTCAGCCCGGACAAACCAATTCATTTCACACTTCTTGCCAACTGCCTACAAATGGGAAGCATATTCGCATCCCAGGTCACCTCTTAGGAGGGCAGTCAGCAAGCTGATAGGCCCCACCATCCCAGCTCAGCATCAACCCTGTCTGTTTGAGCCCCACTTTTGCTTCAGATTACCCTCAAAGGACTTTTCTTGCTGTCTGGCTGCTCCTTTGGGAATGGGAGTGTGGGAAAGTAACATTTTCGAAGATGACGTTTTTTGTCTCTCTCTTAACACCGTTTTTATAACTTGAGCGTGAAACATTGTTAAGCAGACAAGTACAACCTTTGGTTATGTGCTCACATTTTATGACTGGCGAATTCAGTGGCCTTCTTCTCCTTAGGCTTTGATCTTAATTATTTTAAATATCATAGGGTCTGATTCACAAGGCAGTAACTGCAGGTCATTACTCTCATCACGATTAGTCTAGGTTAGAAATGAGCTCTGAGGCCCCCGGCACTATGGTCTAACACATTCTGAAACGGAACACCTGCACAATCATTCGGCTCAATCCGTCTCTAATTTAATGGGCTCTGACTTCACATATTTGCTTAGCTCTGGAAGAGGTAAATGTGTACACAGGGTTTTCACTTTACCATGTTGTACAATTTTGAATGTGCTCAACTAGTGTGGCTTATCGTCTTAATTTGTGTGAGAAATGTTGGCAGAAACAGGGAAATTGCAAACTCAGGGCATACATTAGGAGTAGAATAGAAAGTCATGGCAGCCCAGCTACATATCAACCTGCAAAGATGCAAAAAGCAATAGCACAATGCAGCCCTGACTTATCTAAGAGACTGTGAGATCTTTAGTGTCTGCTTGAGGGGACCAAGTCTCTTCATGGCCATATGCTATTTATTTTTGCCTTCATTTTTCATCGCCTACGAGTACAGAGTTACAGATTCTTGGATCTTCAGGTAGTTTGTGGGAAGTGATGTTTGAGAAACATTCATTCACTTGCCTGGATGTCATAAGAAATTCTGCTCCCATTATTGATATTTCAAGGCAAAATTCTTAGATCGAATTTAATCAGTGCTAACAGTAATGAACATTCTAACAACGAAGAGACTCCCAACCCCAATGGAAAGGCCATTCCTCTTCAAAGCCACCATATTGCCTGTGTGCCAAGATCCTCTTTCTGTTGCCCAGATCAGTGCAAGAGATGGCTAAGTAGCCTCCCTGGTCCTTCTACCTACATGACTTCCTCCTGTACTGTGCCCCACTCAGCCATAGAATTCCTTCCAGGTCTGTCCAATCCCTGTTACAGGTCATGTGGCAAGGAGAAGAGCTATGAACATAGCTCAACATAAAATTATAAATTTACTTAAAACATAAATTGTAAGGTTTTTAAATTATTTTTTAATAGTTATTATTGTTATCATCATCATCATTATTAATACTGAGTGCATGAATCTCAACCATTAACTTCGTGTTTGGCAAAACTACGTCATGATGTCAGATTTGGATAATATACAAGTTTGACTCCCATCTCTTAAAATCTTTCACTGAATCCTCCTGTCATTTCAAGTGCCAGCAGAAGTAGCATGTCAGAAATGGATACCATATGCTCAAATATTTAGATATGGTTTACATTTCTAAGCTCCCAGGTAGGTTCAGAGATAGAAAAATCAAAGATGAAATAAAAAGCAATTGGCCATGTAGAATGGCCCCTCTAAGAACTCCTAGCATCATGTGCACTGTCCCTGCAGGGGGGACACTGAGGGTTGACCAAGTGTCTGCTTTCTTTACTGTACCCCAATGGAGACCGCCTTCTCTTTTCTCCAAATTTTTGAAATCAAGGGTGGGAGTTGGGGGTGGCATTCCATAGCTTTCCTTGCTGATCAAGTTAAGAAGCTGCTAGTGTAGGCTACCTACTTCTTTCCCAGAATCCTAGGAAGCTGGGCTTCTAGGAGGTAAGGGGATGTGTTGAGAAGGCAGGTGGTGTGGTCCCTAGAATTTAGCTGCTCCTAGAAAAACCCAAAAGAGCTTTGTATTCCTGCAGTGAATCATATTTCTTGCTTATAGGAACTAAAAAAAAATTTGCTTTGGCTTGAGCAATCTGGTCTCACAAAAGCATTTTGAACTTTGTATCATTTGTATTGAAGTCCCATGTCCTGTGTTCTGGAATCTTGACGCTCTACTGTTGCTATGGAGAAGTGAAGGCCATGTTTTCTCTATGAAACTAGATGATCCATTGAAACTATGTTTAAGAATACAGATAAACGCCTATTCTGTGTGGCACTTGGAGACACCATGTATTTCAGGACATCTGGAAATGTTCTTGCTATGAGAGGGCGCAAGCAGTCTGTAGTGAAGCGACCTGATAGGAAACATAATTCTCACCCTCAGCCCAACAAACTTCCAGCAAGTATCAAGCTAGGTATGGGGGCAGCCATGTCTCAAACAGTGTCTCCAGCCTCCAGTTGAGTCACATGAGGCAGAGATGGGTAATCCCCCATGATATCATCTCAAAAATACATTTATTTTCAGCAAAATAAATAGTTGCATTTTGAACTATCACATATTAAGGGTAACTTGTCAAGCAAAGGTGGATGACTAATATAAATTCAAGTTGAATATTTATGTCATAATACAAACAACTTCTTTTCAAACAAGTAACATCCACTGCAAATAGCCACTGTCTCATCTTTGTGAAGCATTTGCCTTGCTCCAGTTGTTTGGCAACTGGTTATTTGAATACAAACTCTCTGAAGCCAATAGAGGATTTGTTCCGTTGTCTAATCCATATTATGAGAAAATTGGGCCTGTTCTCCAACCTCGTTCAGAGCTATAGTAGTCCCAGTGGATAGATGCTATCCTGAATGCATTCACATCAGACATGAAAGTAGAAAATGTGAATGTCACATCTATTATTAAGGCAGTGCTAGCTTTTCTAAGGGGCAGATGGTACCTTGAGCAAGACAAAAGACACTTAGCATCCAGTGAAAGGTCAGACAATGCCAGGCAAGATGGACCTTTTTTCCAGGATGGACTTCTAACTCACTTGGATGCAGAAAAGCTGAGACATGAAATTTATGGGGGACCTACTCTGCCTTAGCTCAGAGATCTGATGTGGTGGCTAGCCTGGGGTGAGTAACCACTGTGCAGTGGCAACAGTGCTCAAAGACAAGCAGGAGCCATAGCTTGACCTAGAATCTGTTATCCAGACTGTCTGAGAGGAGAGGTTGACACCAAGTCAGACATTCCACGTCATGGGCTATTTACAACAGTTGCCCTACTCTCAAAGGAGGGAACTGGATCACTTGCCAGGGAGAGAATTGGAACAGGGTTTCTCTAGGGGACTCTAGTGTGTATGTGTATATGGAAGGGGATTCTGAAAGTCCTAATCTTCTTGTTACTGATCAATTTATTGAGTGGCAAGGTTCTCCAGTTTTAAAGAACCAAGTATAAAAATATCCATAATGCTTTTTTTCTAAGATGTTTGCTTCGACTATAATTTCTTTTTAATCCTAATGATGGACTGATTCCAAGTCAAGTTCTCAGTGACCGATTTACCTTTTCCCTTTGCAAATGGCAAAGATTCTTCAGAGTTACAGATGCTCATAAACATTGGGAGACATCCCCTGGGTAAATGGGCCCTCTTGCCAGTTTGCAGATGCAGTGGTGTTGAGGGAATATGTAGGAGGCAGACAATCTGAAGATTGGTGGTCGAACTCCTGACAAGAAGAGGCCCAGACAATCATGCAATCATGAACAGAGGACTGAAAGACCCTAGGAAAGCATTTGATGTAGCTTATTTCTCAACTCAAAGAAAAGGAAAATTAACAAAAAAATCTGAACAACAAAAAAGAAATAGTTGATTCTGGTTGGATGTACAGAAAGTAGGGCAATGTGTGGAAAGCAGTAAGTTCTAGAAATGACTTGTGGAAGAAAGGACACAGCCCCAAGCTCCTCCAATATAGCTGCCAGGTGAGTTGACGTTGGACTCCTGTGATATTCAGTTTTGGAAGTCTGCTGTGGGAAAATGGTCTTTCATCCTGTCACTTGTATTATTTTTAATAAGACACTGATTGATCTAGTATCTCAGGCTTCTTATAAATTCTTATAACTTATATTAGCCCATCATTCTTGTCTATGTTAGCTACGTGGCTTGATACTTTTATCAGCAAGGCATTCTTGTCTTGCTTCCTCTGTGTCTGGGTGATGGCTGGGCTGCAGACTGACCTTTCCTCTTCCCAGAATTCTCCTGTTCTCATTGCCCTGCCTCTACTTCCTGCCAAGTGGTGTGGGACAATGGTCTTGTACTTTGTAAAGATTTGCCTCTTATATTGTTTTAAATACAAGGCTGATTGGCCAGTAGCCAGGCAAGAAGTATAGGTGGGGTGACCAGGCAGCAAGTAGAGGTGGGGCGATGAGAACAGGAGAATTCTGGAAAGAGGAAAGGTCAGTCTGCAGCAGTCACTCAGATGCAGTGGAAGCAAGACAAGAATGCTTTGCTGATAAAGGTACCAAGCCATGTGGCTAATGCAGACAAACGTTATGGGCTAATATAAGATATAAGAATTAATGAGAAGCCTGAGCTACTAGGCCAATCAGTGTTTTATTAAAAATAATACAAGTGACAGGATAAAAGACCTTTGTCCCATAGTAAAAGTCTTTTCTCAACTCCTCTAAGCCTCTTTCTGTGAAATTGTTACTGGTGGTAGATGCAAGGAAATATTTATAAAAACCTTCATTAATATTAGAAATGAATATATTACTTTGACCACCCTTGAATTAGATATGTGGATCCTTGAAATATAGAAGACTACAGCAAGGATAAAACAAAGACTTCACTGTTCCCTGGCCCTCCTTAAACTTCCTTTTATTTTGTACTTAACTACTCACTGTTACTCTGAGTTCTTTATCATTCTGTTGAGGGACTTTTACAAACTTTTCTATCAAGTGTGCAGAAGTGTGAAGACTCCTCTCTTCATCTTAAAGAAAAACAGAAGTTAATTCACCAGAGTTCCAGGGCCTTTGCCGACTGCCGCTCCCCCAGGAAAGGAAACCTGATTCTCTCTGTAATAAGCAAATGGTTGACCTCCTGACCCCGCACTTACCACTTTTACTTTCTCATTTGAGGCCCTGAGAGATGAGTTTCCTCTCCTCTCTAGCAGTTACATCATGAAATTCTCAGCATACCCGATTTCTCAGGCCACCCAGCAAGGTGCCCAGATGGAGTCAAGCCTTGCACACTTCAGGTTGCCTCCCATGCTGTGTATGTTTTAAATATTTATAAATCATTCTTGACTGCAAGAGTTCTTGCCTCAGGGCACCATATTCCAGGATAAAGTGTGTTCAGTAGGCTATCTTTTCAAGACCAGGGTCATTCAAGTGCTTGGTTTTAGACCTTATGATCTGGATTCAGTGGAACATGGCTCCTCAGAAGGTCCTTACAGGACAGGATAAACAGACTAGCATACCTTTTAAGTGACCTTGCCCAATGCCTATCTTATTCTACTGGTATTATTATTTCCTAGACTGCTCTCAAAGTAGGTACGTATCCTAGTCTTTATCTCAGTCTTTGCTTTTTGCAAGAGACCACATTTAAAAAATTCTGCCATAGGCCAGGATCCCACAGCACTGCAATTTTCATACAAACCCCCAGAAGTGTGCCAGGTACTCCAGTTTCCAAGGAAAACTCCTGAATCACACAATGGACCAAATCCTGTAAATTCCCTTCCCCCAGATAATTCCAGCAACCATCAGGTTATCACTAAACTCAATGTGGAAAGCCATGTGCATCGTCTGCTCTCCCAATACACACTGACTCTGCACAGCATCCCAGAGGTCTATCAATGAGAATTTCATACCCCACTGTTAAGAAAAGTATCAATTGAGAATGTGGAGGCTATTTTTGTCTGCTTTCTCTTAGATACTCTCATCCATTTTACAACATACTGCTGTGTTTTTATCACTTAGGGAATACGTATTTTTAAGTATATTCAGAGTGGAAAACGGCTTTTGCTTAATTGGAATAAAAAGCAGTTGTAGTCTCAGGGATGGCAGGTAAGATATTCATTTTGGGATAATTTGAGGAGAATTTAATGAACAAACTATTTACAGACAAAAGAGCAGTATAATTTGTGATGCACCAACTGAGGGTCTGTTACTAATGCTAAATCTGATGGATCAAAAGAAAGGAAAATCTGTTCAGCCCTATGACAGAGATGGTTGGATGGAAATGTGCTGTGGGACAATGGTCTGTACCCTGTCACTTGTATTTTAAATAAACGCTGATTGGCCAGTAGCCAGGCAGGAAGTAGAGGTGGGGCAATGAGAATTCTGGGAAGAGGAAAGTTTCAGTCTTCAGTCTCACTCAGAGAGAGAGAGGAAATCAGACACAGAGGAAGCAAGATGTGACTGCCTTGCCAAAAAAGGTACCAAGCCACGTAACTAACACAGACAAGAATTATGGGCTAAAATAAGTTATAAGAGTTAATAAGAAGCCTGGGCTAAAAGGCCAATCAGTTTATAATTAATGTAGGCCTCTGTGTGTTTATTTGGGACTAAATGGATTTGCTACCTGGTGGGACAGAAACCTCTGTCAACAAAAATGGTGGTCCAATGGGAGTTTGAAGTTTGTGTCAGACAGAGCCTTGAGATTGCAAACAACAAAAGCCTCTAGGTGTTATACCCCACCAGGTCCACAGTGAAAGCCTCTGTAAGGGCTTCTAGGGAAGCATTGTCCCCGCAGCCCTCTGTTCCTCCCAGCTTATTTAGGGACCTCTATGGCAAAAGCTCTACCTTTAAGAAGCATCTCTCTGGCTACACAGGGCCTGTGCACTCACATACACCCCAGCAGATACGCTGTATTGTCATGTGGACATGGCCTCATCAGATGGACTAATGGAGGCCTGAAAGAACTGGATCCCAATTGGATTAGTTTAGAGCATGAATAACAACAGGACTTGCATCAAGAGGAGGGAATCAAGGAAGTAGAATAAATGGGATGCTGACCCATTTGTAGGGAAGGCTGTGCTTCAGCTAATGATGAAAGTTGGAAGAGCTTGTTCCTCTTTCGAAATGTGGAAAGTTACAGCGTGAATGTGCCAGGGGGAGGAAGTCCAAGGGCAAGGTGTCTAGACAATATTAAGGTGTGGCTGGACACCACCATCCCTTGATGGCTGATGACACAAATAACTATCTGCAAAGTTCACTGCTCAAAATGGTTGCCATAGCTACTTCTGGGATGGAACAATAGTTTTGTAGCAATAGTTTCTTTGCAACATTGAAGTGTTTAGAGGAAATCTCTTTGATTTTGTTCCTAATTCTCCACCACTGACCTACCCATGCTAAAAGTTCTGGGTTTACCATGTGAGCCTGGGACCAGTAGTCTCCAGGTCCAGGTTTTGACCTCCTTTTCTTTTGTCTTTGGTCAATGTATTCTGAGAAACTACAAACTTTAGGACTCAGTTTATGACTTTCAGTGTTGATTTCCACTAGTACAATTCGGGGTGGGGTCAGTTATCAGATGGCTGGTTGCTTAATTTCGGTGGCAATTTTGTGTTTAGTTCCAACCAGGCTCTTTAGAGACTCATAATCAATGGCTCATTCACTATTGTAACCCATGTGAGCTTTGCCTTTTTCCTCTGCCTTTTCCCCAAGACTTTCCTGAGTTCTTGTACAACTTCCAGTCGTTGTAACATAGTCTAAAACATTCAGATCTCTTATTGTTTCACAAAACATGTGCAATTATTGATCAAGCAAATGAACTATTAGAAACTCAGAATTCTAAGAAAAAATTTGAAAGTTTTGCTCAATCTTAAATGGAAAATGCAAGTGTAATATTAGATCATATTATGAAGTCTCACTTTAAACCATAAAGTAGATAAATGTTGATGAATGCACACCATTCTTAGGAAATGCTGTTTTGATATTTGTGAATTCTCAGGCTGGATTTATCAAGCCACCCTGTGCTGAGACATCCATCTGTTGTCATTTTCAGAGGGAAATCATTTCAATTGCATTGTAAGGGCACACACGCATTCAGAGTATGTGTGAGAAGTAACTTTAGGTACATAACAACTCCCTGTGCCTGGTGCTTCTCAGAGTTTGATCATAACAGGAGTGGAATCTGTAGGCTTCTCAACACTGGGGAGGAAAACCATACATCAACAAATGTGAGAATTTCTTTGCAAAGAGCACATTGTAGGGCTGGGAACTCCTTCCAAATGCCAAGGTTAAGATCTCTCTCTCTCTCATTTGGGTGGGGTGTTTTGTACATGGATATTCATGCCCTTGTGTGTACACAGCCAAGGTGAGCTTACATATGGAAGTCTGAGGTTGACATCAGGTGTCCTGTGCAATGGTTCTCCACATTTTTTGAGACACGCTCTCTCACTGAACCTTCATCTCACAGATTTGGTTAGACCTGCTGGCTAGTGAGCTGTAGGAACCTGCTTGTGTCTGCTTTCCTAGTGCTAGGGTTACAGCTGCACATCCCCTGGCTGGCTTTTCACATGAGCACTGGCAATCCGAAGCTAGGTTCTCCAGCATATGAGGCACTCACTCTACCAACTTGAGCTGCTTAAAGTGTAATTTGATGATGAAACTTTAAAAGCAGGGAGACAAGGGCGAGTGTGATGCTGATGTTGCTCTAGCTCCAGAAAGCAAGGGTTCCTCTGAAAGCAGTATCATAAGTATCCATGAATTATTCACGACAGAAACAGAGGGAATAACACAAAGGACCCTTCTTTCTACACTGGAGCTACCAACTTTCTTTTTATATACTTATTTTTCTTGATGAAACCTCATTTTAAATTTTACCCTGGAAAAAAAATTTTATAAACCTCTCCAGAGACTTGATCACAGATAGGAAGAACCTGATGAATGGAGCAACAAAACAAGAAAAGGGCAATGTAGAAAAATCATAATTTTAATAAAGTATCTTTCTAGAGCATGCCATATTGTTGTTACATGATACAGTTTCATATACTTGAAATGCAAATTGCTTCATAATTAATTTAATATATCTATGAAGGGGGTGTACTTAGAGAATGTAAGGACCATACTTAGCGTTGTTTACCTTCGGGACTTAACATCAAGCCTTTTATTACTCTGTTGGCTCATGGGAAAATGAGCTATGACTTTCAGGCTTAAGAGTCAGTAGACAGCCCTCCTGTGTGGCCTCTGCATCAGTTTTACCCCCAGGTCCCTGCCTTAAGTTCCTATATGCACTCCCTCCATATTGAATTACAAGCTATATGATGAAAGAAAACCTTTCCTCCTCAAGTTGCTTTTTGGTCGTGATGTTTTCTCACAGCAAGAGAAAAGTAAGAAAGACAATGTCCATATCTCCAGTTAACTGACTTTAGATTGGGGTAGGGGTTTGTAGTATAATTACAGTTCGAGGTTCAAAGCCATGTATAACCAAGAGTGTTCTTTAGAAGGATAGAGCCTTAGAAGCCAACGCTTCTACTGTTAACACTTTGCAATGTGGTCTTGAGCTAGGAACCTTTGTACTATGTTTCAAGAAAATCTCTGTTGAAGGTTGTGCCTCAGTGGTGATTCTGTTATGGTTATTAAATGTTTACGGTATTGATAAATTCTGGGATTATTCTTTGAAAAGATAGTCCTATATTTTTTTCTAAATAATGGTCTAACTTAAGGAAATGCTCAACATCCTTAGCCATCAGAGAACTGCAAATCAAAACAGCTCTGAGATTCCATCCTACACCTGTAAGAATGGCAAAGATCAAAAACACTGGTGACAGCTTATGCAGGAGAGGTTGTGGGGTAAAGGGAACACTCCTGCATTGCTGGTGGGA
>LOEQ01000604.1:329548-343772 GCA_001685075.1 Bramus lutescens | reverse complement strand
GTATAAGCTAGCCGTGCAGGAGCTGGGCCGGACGAAAAGCAGGACCTTCTCCCCAATCACTACAGAGTAGTAGCCATTTTGGTGGCAAATGTAATAGCTAAGCATTCCAGTCATTTTTAATGGTACATACTACTTTGATCTAGCAAGGGGAGACAAGGACAGCCTCTAAGAGCACTTGATATTTGGGATCAAGCATGAAAAGTATGAAGAAATTGGTAAAACACATTAGCCCAGAAAGAAGGATGACATGGGAAAGATTAAATATTTTCCATAAGAACTAAACTAGAGTGGGTTTATTTTTCTCAAACAGATGCTGACTGAGCCGTTGTAATTCCATGAGCAATCTTAGCATCTTTCAAATATATTTCCTTAAGTTAGAGTCTGTTATTTCCAGTGAGACATTGTCAATTCATAGAGTTTACAGCAGACATCACATAACAGAGACTTTAAGAGTAGAGTAGGCTTGGTTCAAAAGCATCGAGAGAATGAGAAAAATAGATTGGGTAACAATGATCCTAGTATTTCAAGTAAATTACTCTGAAGATTAGAATCTTGCCCTTTCCTATCCACCCTTTCTCCTGTGTACCTCCACCCAGGCCTCTTCTACTCTGCATTTTTATAAGCACCTATCTCAAAGTATTGCTTTCATTTTGCATGCATGCTGTTGATGTTGATGAAAGCTGGAATTCTTTTCTGTGTCTGGGGTTTACCTGTAGATGGTAAGTAAATGGTATGATGGCATTGCACCCTTTCTTTTGACATTGCATACTTTGGTCCCAGGATGTTTAGAAGTTGATACTGATCTAGAAGCTTCCTTTTTGATGGGTAGCTTTCATGGTTCTAGAAGGTACTATGGAGAGTTATAGGGAAAAAAAAATCAACAGTTTTACCTGTCTGTGAACTCTGTGAGCTATAATAATGACCAGCACGGTAACACATATCCACAGGCAATAGTATGATGAGTTTTATAGGGGTAACCAACTGCTTTCCAATCAAATTTAAAACCTGTTCTATGATAGAAAAGATGTTATTGTATATCTGTCCAGAACCTGTGTCTGGGGAGTCCAAGACTCTACCAGTGAACCTATTACTGTTATTTGCTAAATCAACATAGTATCAATAAGCTTCTAGATACGCATCTCTGTATCCATAGATTAGCTCAACTCCTGGTCCTCATCAGAGAAACTTCTTTGTGCGGTGGGCAGAAGGTAACACAGCAACTCAGAACTGGTCAAAATGCAGAGAGTAAGTGTCTGTGGAATGCTCAGCCATAAATGGGACATCTATATCATACTTCCTCCCCTCATGGCTTAGGGAGCATCATGGGTGATGGGGTGGAAAGCCTGTAAGAGCCAGAGGTTGGAGAGAACTGGGCGAAACAGTGGGCCAAGCAGACAACAGGACCATTGCACCTATAAATTCTCAGCAGCTGCGGTTATCTGTACCAAAACTGTACAAGGACTGTCAGTTAACATGGACGGGGGAGGCCTGCATGAGCTCTCACCCCTGGCTGAGGAGCTATTGACAACTGATGTCTACTAGAGGACACCCAGCTAGCTCTGTTTAAGGAAGGGGTTCATGGTAGGCTGGCCGTGCTCCAGTAGATGGTCCCTATGTGTATAAACATGGTCATCATTGACTCGATCATTTTATAAAGGGGGAAAGGTGTGAACTTGGGAGAGGTGGTAGGGAGAGCATCTGGGAGAAGTTAGAAGGGGCAGTGTGGAGGTGAGAATATGAATGAAATTCATTGACGGCATATATGAAGTTCTCCAAGAATCCATTATCTCTCCCAGCCCTTCTCCTCAATGGGTGACCTCATTCCAAGCTCATCACTTGAACCAAAAAACCATATTGAGACCCAGTTTCCTTCTGAAGTATCCCTGGCTGTCTCTGACTCCTCAGCGCTGGGGCTACAGGGCCACCACACATGGCTTCACAAGCTGAATGAGTCTTGAAAGGCTCTCAGTGTTTCTTAGGCTTCGGTTCTTCCGGTGCTCCTGTTAAGAAACACACTTAAGTTGTTGCTGGATGGGCAATCCTTGGTTATTTTGATCCTGTTCTTTTCTCACCCTCCACTGAGGGGATTTGGTCTAGTTTGTTTGTAACTGACAGACTTCCCAAGACATTTCTTAGTACTAAGTCTTGGAAAGTTCTGGGCAGACTGAGATGACTTACTTCCCTAACTCTAACAACCAGCTCAGGTTTCTGAACAGCAAACATGTCTACACCTTTTTATTTTTGTTTTTCTCTATCAGTTTTGATTACCTTAATGTTTAAAATCAACATGTCCTTCCCATTTTCCTATCCTTGGTGTTCTATTATTTCACTCTGTTATTCTTCAGCTCCATTCTGTTGCTTCACATGTCAAGCGATACTGATTTTCTGGAGTTTAGTTACAATGCCAGCACTTTTGTGAAAGTGCTATTTTATTTTTCATAATAATTTTCAGAGGTGTTGCCTTTTGCAGTTCCAACTAATGCCACAGAAAAAAAAATCAAAAATAGTGAATTGTCCCGACTTTCTTAAGATTCAGCACAAATATCGCCCTGCCGTCCTTTCATCGACCTTATTGTTCATCATGGTAGGTATAATCAATTGTTCCCTTCACAAAGACAAGGGCTGCAGGTTTACCTTGACGGAACCCCCTGTTTTGTTCATGTGTCCTCGGTGCCAACAGTAGAGAATAGGCTTGGATGTGTGTTTCCAGTCTATGAGAAGGATCTCGAGTTCTTCCTGCGTGATCTGGGCTTTGGTGCTTTGCCGCTCCAGGCCCAGGCCTTCCAGGGCTTCTGAAGACTGGACTTGTGGCCAATTTCCTCCCAGTACTCCATTTGATGCTTGCCTTTCTCCCTATTCTCTTTCGTCAGCTGCTGCCCTGGATTTTCCTGGGGACCAGAAGCACACACGGGCATCTAGTTGTGTGAGGCTTGTTTTAGCTTGCTTCAGTCTGTCCAGGCAGCAGCAACAATAGAACAATAATTGTAACAGTTCTGAACCTTGCTCAGAATTAGGCATTGTGGTAAAAGTGCCAGGTAGGCCACCACACATTGCCCTGTCCACTTGCATTGTTAGTCATGTTCACTTATCTCTCAACTCTAGACTGAAAAGAAGGCCCAAATTCTTTTCCATCTCTCTCTTAGGTTGCAGATAAATTCTGGTCAATGGAAACATTCCTGTTTCCTTTCCCTAACTCCACCAATGCCCTCCTCATAGTAATATCAAATTGTTTTGATATTTTCCCATCATCAGTATTTTTAAGAGTTGTCACTTTTATAACTGCTGATTTAATTATTTTAATGAGATGAAATCAGGCTTATATATTGGGACAATAAAAACTTTATGCAGATCCAAACAATATGACCTTTTTATTATATTTGATAGTAGAAATACTATCTGTAAAAATAAAATTGGGTCATGTTATTATCAATGTCGAACAGTATGGCTGTTGGGTGAAGTGAAATTGTGGCTGCATTTCTTCATGATTCTCTTAGGCTTCTTTCTCTTCACACATGTCTATGCCTTGCTCAAACATATTACTTCAATAATTTGGCAGATTTGTATGTTAAACTCAGAATATACAGCTATACAGGAATAAAAGGTTATGGCAAACCCTTGAAAACAAATCCTAATTTGTGCTGTGCCTTCACACTTCCTGAATTTGTCTTCATCACGGGGATATCATCCTCAGGTTTGACTTTGGGACTGAAAGCGAAGAAAGTGCTTTCTTCCTGCTACAGTAACATCAGGGGAGGGGGAAGGTGCCTGGGAGATCTGTACTGTGTGTGTGTGGTATGAGCAGAATATACGGAAATCACATTGAGTACAAGCTCTGGGAAGACTCTAGATGACTGGTACAATTCACTTGAGCACTGTTACTCCCTCTGTGGGAATCTCATACCCATGATCTCAACTCCATCCAAAATACATCAACTTATTCACATTCTCCCAAAGGTGTGGAGCACAGAACATTGGCAAGGCCGAGGCTGCTCTAGCTGGAACAAATACCTAGCAGGTGGTCTGCACAGGAAAGCCTTTATTAACATGTTACTGGATGAGGATAAGTCTGTCAGTCTTTGGCTCAGAACTTGCTTCCTTTCTGAGTGACCGATCAATGTTTTGCACTCTAATCGCCCCTCTATTTTAAAGGTCTTGATCGCACCAAATCAAGAAATAAAACAGGTCATATTACCCTTATTTTCTGTATTTTAAATCTTTCATTTAGATTATTTACTGTGCCTTTGTTTTCATCCTTAAATTCCAAAAGCATGATCCCCAGAAGATTTTAGGTTGAAACCCTTATATTGCAATGTGGGCTGAGATACCCTTCACTTTTTTTTTTCTGCATTGAAAGTTCATATTGCTTGGGAAGTGAGTCAGACAGACTCTTGCCTTGGTCTTTAGATAACTCTATATAAATAGAGTATGTGAAGTAAAACACATTAAATAAAAGATGTAGGACTATTCAGTTGAATGGTAAAATCCCTTCTAGCATGATCACTGCCTCTGTAGGGATCTCAGATCTACTCTCTCATCTCTGCTCAAATTACATGCCCAGCCTTATCACTTTCCTCTAATTACACACCTCTTGACCTGTAAATGATGGGACTTTCTAGCTGACCTTCACAGAACTGGTTCTAATATTATCTCCTGTTGACAAATAAGGCATTGAGCAGGTTTTTTTTCTCTTTTCTTTAAGTTCCTGGAAGGCAGGGTCAAGGTCTATATATACCCTTTGAGTTAAAATGTACATAGTCTAATATTAAGCCCAATTTGGCTTGCAAAAATTGGTTTGTGATTACGTGGTTATTTATTATTTATATGATGTGGTATATAGTATGTGCCTAAACAAAATCATCTGAAGTAGAAAGATTTAATACAAAGGAATATACCTTAACTGCATCATTGATACCTCTTGTGGGAGAACAGAAGGTAGAGGCTACTAGAACACAGCAAGCAAAATATATTTTAATGCTTTGGTAAGAAAAAATCCACTTCTTTATATACCATAATGTACATATAACACACATATCACATATGTTACACACTTATATTTATACGTACTCATACATCACACATATATATGACGTCACATACATACATACTCACATATATACATACATTTGCCAAAAACAAAGAAAAGATTATGTTCAAACACAAATATTTTTTATGTTTAGTTAAAGGTAGCTGACTAATTCCATTCCTGAGATTCACCTCCCATTTCAAACTAGAAAGAGATACGTATTTTATTAAGGTTTTACATAATCCTTTAGGATAATTCATAGCATATTTTAAGATTGATTTACTTTTCTGTTCCCATAGCAACAGGCTATTGATTTTCTTTCATCATAGCTTTTTCTTTACTGCCCAACGGAGCCCTCCTAAGTTCCTTTAAGTGGTTTCTAGAAAAGGAGGCTGTCATGAAGTGTGCTGCCTGGTTCTTCTCCCGTTCCCCAGTCTCCTCTGCAACCTCAGGCGAGACACAGAAAACAGCTGAGATTAGATCACATAGAGGACTAGAACGAGAATAAAATATCAGCTTCTTGTTTTGTCTAAACAGCAAGATAAGTTCAGATGCCAGCAATTCAATCTGAGATTTTAATTTTCTCAAATTCCAAAGTTGTTGCAGGGGATTTGCTCACATGGTCCCTCTGAGACTAACAATCAAGTTGAACCCTGAATCAGAGGGCAGAGTCCATGTTCAATTGGCCAGAATAAACCCCAGAGTTTTGGCCTATCCAGATTAGGATAGAAAGACACACAGGTAGGAATTGAGAGGAATTTAGAAAGCTTCATGGACCTTTTCAATCTGGGAAGGTGGAGAGGTAGAGTCAGCTGCTCATTCCTCCATCGCTCTTCGGATCTATCCGGTTTTTATCCCAATATCTGACTCCCAAGTTTTATTTAATAATTACTTCCTCTGGCACTTCACAAAGGAATAGAAACTATGTGTTGATGCAAACCAGAGTGGGGGCGCCTGCTAGGATAGCTCTCAACTCTGAATATTGGAGGGGAAATTATTGATGATATATTTAAACTGCATAATCCTAGCAATGTAGGCTCTTATTTAACTTATTTTATAAAAATATCCGTTAAAAGCCAAGCTGGGTTGGTACGCCAGTATGCACGAAGGAAAACGCACAGAAAATAGATTCTCTCAATGAGGCAAGTCATGGCAAACCGCTGTTTCTTACAGAACTGCTCTTTTGTGATAAACTAAAAAAACAAAAAGAAAGATTAACCAAACTTAATACACTGTGCCCCTGCCATGGCATTAATCAGATATATGTAAAGCATAATCCAGGTGTGGAATGGTGGTCATATTCACTCCATTTCCAAACCACAGCATGAATTCACAAGCTTGGCTAGCTAGTTGAAAACGCTGATTTGAAATAATGAGTATGCAGACCCATCACTATTTTTTTTATGACTTACACTGTACGATATGAATAACCAGGATGCTAATGGGTTTAAAAGTTTGAATTGTGATTTACCTGCTATGTAAGCATCTATAGGTTGAGGCATATAGGTGGTAGAGGGATCTGCACCTTCGGAAAACTCAGGACATCTTTGTACGAAGAATACTTTTCATCAACGGAAGAGGTTGTTTGCTCAATAAAACAATTTGTATAGGGAGAAAATCATGCAGGGTTCTAAGAAGGGGGAGGAAGTCTGCTATCAGTCAGACCACACCAGGGGAAAGCATTTATCCAGTAGTCCCTCACTGGAAGTGCTGTGTTTGTGGGGATTAATCCCCCACAGCCCCATGGCTAAGCTGTGTTAGACGCAGCACTATCTTGAGTCAAAAGAACCAGCTGTAGATTAACAAAACCTTCAGTGCTCTTGCAGTAGAACTAGGTTCAGGCCTAAGGTGAACAGCCTCAACTTCTTTCCCCTTCTTATTACTGAGTTACAGAGCATGTTCAAAACAAAGCAAAACAAAACACCAACCTGCCTTAAATCAGAGAACGGCCCTTAAGGAAGTTCATAGATATGCCGTCGGTATTCATTTGAAACTAAATAGGTGGAAAAGTCAGCTCAGGGGTGGGGGTGAAAAACCTGCCTTCATGTCTGCTCTCTCCAGCTCTTTATTGTGACTTGCTTTCTTTAGCTGGTTTTTCTTACTCTCAAAGTCCTTCACTGTCCAGCACTGGCTTCTAACAGTCTATAGGTTTCTCAGTTAAAATCTTCCAGAGTCAAAACCCAAGCTCATCATTCGTCAATTGCTGGATGAAGAAGTCCAATCCTGGCCCATAAATGGGAGATGCAGTGAGACATATAGACTAGGCAAGAGGAGCCTTGGACCATCCAGTAGGGAAGATAGGCCCCGTAGACACGGTGAAATCTCCTTATGGGCTACAGGCTACTGGCTTTCCTCAAACATCTTCTGGCTTTCCTTGTTTTTCTCTAGCTTTGGAGCCGCTGGTAGAAATCAGGAGAGGACCAGAGCCAAGGTAGGAGCTGCCTAAACTCTAGACTACTTCTCTTTTTCTTTAAAGCTTTATTTATTTATGTACTTTATTGTATAGGGATTGTTTTGTCTGTATGTACATTTACACACTAGAAGAGGGCATTAAATCTTGTGGGACAACAATTATAGAAGGTTGTGTGCCACCATGGGGGTGCTAGGATTTGAACTCAGGACCTCTAAAAGAGTAGCTAGTCCTCTTAACCACTGAGCTACCCCTCCAGCCCCTTTGCTCACTTCTTTGTATAATGAGGCCTTGCTAAAAATTCCACCCCCTGGAGTTATAGTCACTTTTATTTAGTTGTTTTTGGCAAGGGAAAAGTATATCCCCATTTTTAGTTCTTCACATTAGGGTGAGGAAAGTGTTGTAGAATATTATTTTAAGGTGTGTTACTTTTGTTATGCTCTGGAACATTTGTTTAATGATATAAAGCTGTGTTTGATTAAATCAAATTCACCTGTGGGCCAGAGGCTGCGTCAGCAACTAGCTGACAGGAAGTAGTAGGGAGGAGCCAGGGGAAGGGTTTATAAGGAGGGGCGAGAAACCACTTGCGGATTTTTCTAGAGACTGGGGGAGATGAGCTAGGTGAGCTGCTTGGTATTCAACCTCCCTGGGAAGCAGGATTCTACCTCAACCCTTGAATCTTGAGTTCTTTCGCCAGCCAGAGATTTAGATAAATTCTTAGTAGCTTTGAAAGAGTCTGTGCCTGAGGGAGCAGAACTTCCTCAGACTGCGGCTCCTGCAGCCTAGCTGCTGCTGGTAGCGGTGGAGCTGCAGTTGCTGACCAGGATAGCTGTGGCTTAAAAGGCAGCAACCGTTAAAGAGGATAACCAAAGAGGGCTAAGAAGCTGATAGAAACTGTAAAGAATACCTTGCCGTTCAGTCAGAGAAGATATTTTCTGTTGGGATAAAAGCTGGGATTCTAAAGGACCCACGCAGTGCAGCGGGAGCTCCTTTCTTCCTCTGTCCCCTGCTCCTCATTGAGAAGGGCACCAACTCTTCTGTCCAAGCAACTCCCTTGAGTGCATTGAGCTATTGAGCTGAGCTCTCGGGGTACTTTCCCCTCAGGCCCTTTCCACTCAGCAAGAGTTTTCTTTCATTCTAGAAAAACCGTCTCCTGAAGAGTGGACAACGAAAGCTTCGTGGTAAGCTAATCCCACGCAGTTTGGATTCTCCAGGGCATGGCACGTGGTATGATACTGCAGAAATTTGTCCTCGACGCTTTCATGACGTCAGAGCCCTTCCTCCTCATTCCTTCAGATGGAGCTGAAAGGTCAGTGTAGCTCCTTTGCTACCATTGGTGGGTGGTGCCCTAAATCCTCTTCGAATTTGTTGGCGTGGCCTCTAAAGGAGAGAGTTTAACTTGGCCTGTGATTATTTTCTCAGCACGTGGGTTGTAAAGCAGGTCTCCGGTCTTCGGTGTAGTTTGTTCTTCTCGGTTCACAGGCCCTTGGAGGCTCTCTGCTTTCTTGAAAGAAAAAGTCAACTCTTGACATAGCAAGGTCAGAACTAGTAGCGAAGGAAGCATGCAATTGGTGCTGCCAAATCCAATGCAGATCAGCGCAAGGAGGCAGCATTTTGGTTGCTGTATTTTCTCTAGAGTGGACTTATGTTGTCGATGGCAGAAATCCATGAACCGCAAAGATAAAATAATTCTAACCAGAGTGCAAAGTAAAGAAAACAAAGATGGCTCCACAATTAGTAGCATTATATACACTGGTGCTAAGTAGCAGCAGATGTGTCCATGGGGAGTGAAGCATTCCTTGCAATCCATCAGAAACCAAACTATTCTGATACCGCAAGCCACTGTGGTTCCCATGGGCTGGGAGGGTGATGGTGGAGCCCATCGGGTTAGCAATGTGGGGAATGCTGTTGAAGGTAGTCTCATCCACGTGTGTCATCCTTACCTGGCTGCACACTTGTGCTGAGTTAACAGGGAGATGTGCACTGTGAAACCGGGTTCTGTAAAGACACGCACTGGCCATGAGTCATTAGTAAGCATGCGGAGCTAATTGGCAGAATACTCATAAAAGATTTTGAAGGGGGGTTAATTACAATTCATTACACGGCAAACTGTCCCCAGGCTATTGTTAAAAATGCAGGAGTTTCAGGGCCCATTATTTTATGATTCATTTTGCCATGTTGTGAAAAACAGACTCTAAATCAAACTACATTTATTATAGGTCAGACCACAAAATCTTTATTGGTTTTTCCAACATTCCACCCTTGTTATATGAATTCATATGGACTGCACATTTCTGTCAATTGGCAAGAAAGCAGGAAATAAAATTTATGATATTTTCTTACCTTATCCTCAGTGCAGCCTTAAAAATCATAAGATCTAATTGCTTCCCCTACTTCCTCAAGTTCATGAGAAAAATAACTATTTTCAAATCTGTCCCCAAGTTCTGATGATTGAAAGCAACTCGAGAGCAATGAAGCCTGTCTTCTGAAGGAAGCTTTTGAAAGCACATGCTAAGAAGCACCCAGGTGAATTGGTAACTCCCCACCCCCATCACTTGGAATTCCTTTATATTCGTATTTCCTTATATTGGTTGGAGTTCATTGGCTTCCAAACATTTGTAATATTGCCCTCTCTACCTTTGAAAATATCATTTAAAGAGCAAGTGTGAAAAATAAAAAGAACAAACAACTCTTCTTTTATTTCCTAAAAAAAACAAACGAACAAACAAGCTGACATTATTGTCCTTCCTCTTGTCCTCATGGAGAGACATGGGCAGAATGAGGCAAGGTTTCCTGAGCAATCATTCCTTGCCTTTGGAGGGATGCAACTGTTGCTTGGTGCTTTCATTCATGTCGACTTCGCTGTCACGGAACCTACCCCGACACCGCCAGCCTGCTGTACTCATTTCCGGGGATGAGCACAGAGAAAAGCTCTAGGTTCACTGTCAGTCTCGAGAGTTCGGCCGCTCATCTCTGAACCTTCTCTGAACTATCAGAAGCTGTGACGCTGCAGAAACCCGTGTTTGGGGAAAGGGTTGGAATGTGTGGTTCAAGGAAGAGGCTTCAGGGTGGAGTTGTGGGAGGAGTTGTTGGGAATTGTGCAAAAATTCATTTCCTTGTGAGAATTCTGCACTTCTTGATTCTGGTGGGGAAATAAAAAAACCACAAAAGTCTTTCTGGAAACTTCCAAGATCTTTGGGAGACTTTTCTATAAGCATTTTGTCACTTATGCATACCTGGATTTTGTCCAGGACTAGAGACAGATGCCCGAGTAAGAGAAAGTGTTTGACTGAAAATACTTGGGTACCCAAGGATTTTCATTAGAAGTTGATCTCAGATAGTGTGAATTTGTGCGGTTTGACTAGGTCCAGTGGTCTTGAAGACCTAATTAGAAATCAGTAATGCAGGGCTGGAAGGTGTCCCAGTGTTGAAAATCACTTGCTGTTCTTTCAGTGGACCTGGGCTGGTTCCCGGCACCTACATTAGGTGATTCACAACCACCTACAGCTCCAGTTCCAGGAATCTAACATCCTCTTCTGGGTTCCGTGGGCTCCTGCACACATGTGGTGCATTTATATACATACATATATATGCATATATTTTCATTTTCATATACATACATATGAATGCATACACACACATATACATGCACATATCCATACAACTAAATAAAATGGTTTTTTAAAGAAGAAATGCAGACACTTATTGCATAGAGGACGTTGGCTGCAGAGCCGACTGGGCAGCGAGATAGGAGGAAGGAAGCATGAGTCAAAAGGTTCAGAAGCTTGAATGTGGCTGTCTGACCTTTGCCAAATCAGTAGTGTGAACTTGGGTAAATCCCCTCAGTTCTGACTCCCTATGCATCATGTCAACCACAAGAATGGAATGAAATTGCTCAGTGGGGGTGAAAGTGTCAGGGGAAGGGCGCTTTGGAACCCAGAGCTAGCTGGATGAAGCTTGGTGACTAGGAAGAGAGAGTGAGAGCTAGGGCGGGAAGGCCAGTGGGCCGAAATCGCCAACAGAGGACTGTGTAGTTTGCGCTGAGCAGTGATGGAAAGTGGCTAGAGGTTGAGAAGCGCTAAAGCTGTCAGATGCAGTTTTAGAAGATGTCACAGCAGACTTTAAACCTGTGAAGGAAACCAGCCATCTAAAGAGAAACAGGAAGCGCTGAAGGTCACAAAGGCGGAAGACACTAGAGCAGTGGTCCTCAACCCTCTAAATGCTGCGACTCCTTAATACTGTTCCAGACGGTGTGGGGACCCCAGCCGTAAAATTATTTCCTTACCACTTCATAACTGTAATTTTGCTACTGTTATGAATCATAATGTAAATATCTGATTGCAGCCCCTGTGGGGGTCTCGACCCACAGCTTGAGAACTGTTGCACTAGGTACAGTGTGTGTTTTCCTGGGACTGGAAGGCAAATTCCCTGCTGCAGCTTCATCCAGAGTCCCCAGCTGCTCTTTGTGAGGATGCGTTTGCTAAAGGTGTTTTCTGAGGCAAAAATATAAAGAGTGTGTGTGTGTGTGTGTGTGTGTGTGTGTGNNNNGAGAGAGAGAGAGAGAGAGAGAGAGATTTTCTAATGGCTGCACTGGAAGAAATTAATATTCCATTTAATATGTCTCCTTTAACAGATGGAGGAAGCACAGGACCTTCAGGAGGTGGCATTCGGAAGTTGCCATCTTTTGTAAACACAGATGGGATTGACAGTGCGGAATTCTGGTGTCAGAAACCTCATTGCTGGGTACTCAGAGGGGAGAGGGATGAGGCCCTCCACAATAGTGGTTCTCAATCTGTGGGTCGTGACCTCTTTGGGGTTGAACGGTCCTTTCACGGGGCTCACATATCAGCTCTCCTTCATATCAGATAGTTATGCTATGATTCTTAATAGCAAAAAAAAATTACAGTTCTCCAGTAGCAATGAAATGATTTTATGGTTGGGCGTCACCTCAGCATGGAGGGTCACAGCACTAGGAAGGTTGAGAACCACTACTTTACAAACAAACTCCCAATGTGCTCTCTTAACTGAGGGTTGAGGGCGCCAGTGTACGGGCAGCTGCTCCAGGACCAGGTCCAGCCTTTCTTGCTTCTACTACATCAGAGCGTGGATTCCGGGAGGAGTCTGGGGCAACAACAGCAACCAGTTGCTCAGAAATCTACACACTTGCAACAGCTTGTGGAGAACTCAGGAAAGCAGCAGAAGCCGCCGGTCTGAAGGTGTCTTGACCGGGAATCATGCCGGCTACCAATGTACTAATGGTCCAGGAAGAGGTGGTGCTGACATGGGGGCTGGCAGACGGTGTGTCCCTTGCTGAGCGAAGAGACAGGGTTTCCCAACCTGCGAGGATGTGAAACTGTTTTAATTTTCTTTTTGCCAGCAACAAAGATAGCAAGTCTCTCGACTCTGCCTCCTTTGCTGCCCAAAGCCCTCCCCACTTCCCTATCTTGTTGGTATCATTTCCTCGTCCACAAGCTCTTACTCGGACTATGATGTGGCTTTAGCTAGTTCCCGGACGGGCTCCCTGCTAGGGATGCCCCAGTTCAATAGGGCAGAGAGGAAGGTGTGGGTTTCGGAGCCAAGTGCAGAGAGCAGCTGGCTCTCAAAAACTTGTCACAAAAGAGAGCCAAGCAGAGCAGAGCTTTTGATTGCCCTGGCAGGTAGGGCTGGAGCCAGGCACCTGTCAAATGCCGCCCTCTCCACCTTCCCTGACCTCCCCCCCTGCAGCATGTCGGCTCTGAGAATGCCAGTGGGCGCCTTAGCCCTCCTCCCTCTGTGAAGTCAGCTGCCAGCACACCTCCTGCTACTGTCTTCAGCAAATATTTTGACCACCGAGCAAATTGCTCCCTCTCTCTCCCTTCTTCTTTCCCCTTTCCATCCTCCTCCCTCTTCTCTCATAGAGCAGAATTTATGGCCTAAAAGAGAAAATGGTGAGGTAGGTCTCTATCTTCTCCTAGAATGAGGCTTAGTAAGAGGCACAATAATCTTGAGTGTGTGAATGATGGAAGAGATTAGAATATGTGTATTTCCCTGTCGTTTGGGTCCAGAAGAATGTGATGCCATTAGAAATTAATTGGTTAGTAAACACCATACTGAAACAGTTGTTGATGTTTGGGGTCCAGAATGCCATAGCAACTAGGTGTTACTTATCCGAAGAAGAGTGAAATCATGTCACGTGGAGGAAAACAGAAAAAGGAAGATCAGTATGTTACAGGAAATAAGGTAGATTCAGAAAGGAAAGTAACAATGTTTCCTCTAGAGCGTGGGAATAGGGGGAGTTCCAATAGTAAAAGAGGACTATGGGGTGTGGGGTCCAGGGAATGGTTGGGGGCGGGAAGAGAGGAGCAGGGGTGAATATAATTAAAATTTTATACATGCCTGTTTAAAAATACCATAAAGGAAGCCAACACTTGGTATAATTAATATATACTAGTAAAGAAAATTAAAAGAGAGAGAGAGAGCATAGACAAAGTAATCTAAAGTCTATAACCAGGAATTGAGTTCTGAGCCTGCAAGTTGGGCTTAGCAGGTGAGTCTTAGGCTCAGGGCTATGTTCTGGCTTGGGAGCCAAACGTCTTGAGTTCTAGGAAGTCTTGGTGAACTCCAGCCTTAATTAAGTTTTCCTCTTCCAGGTTTCCATTCTTTTGTAAAATGACAGGTTAGACACTTCCAAAATACCATGATTTCCACCGAGTTGGACCCAGGTCTTGTGGCACCTCAGGCCTGTTAACCAAGCAAACCTGTTTCAAGTTACTGGTTCCTCACGAAGGAACCCCCCCCCACAGAGAGAGAGA
>LOEQ01000604.1:300268-315955 GCA_001685075.1 Bramus lutescens | reverse complement strand
TATAAGCTAGCCGTGCGGGAGCCGGGCTGGACGAAAAGCAGGGCCCGCTCCCCCTATCACTACAGCTCCATGCGAGCCCGTCCGGTGAAATGGGAGGGGCTCTGAAAGGCTCTGGGAAGGGACTGTTTCTTTTTTTTAATATGCAAAGACTTAAACTGAGGAGAGGTGGCAAGATTTTCTAGGTCAGCACTGCTCATCAGACTGAAGAGAAGTCAGGGAGCAGCTGGGATGAAGCGCCTGAGGATCAGGTGAGGGCATTAGGAGAGAATTGTGTTCAGGTCACAGATTGGAAGAAAGGGAGACGAGAGCAGAAATTTTCCCACCTGTACTGGCTAATTTTATATCAACTTTAGCTAGAGTCATCAGAGAGGAGGGTACCTCAATTGGAAAAAACGCCTCGGGAGGGTCTAGCTGTAGGGCATTTTCTTAATTTGTGATTGATGAAGAAGGACCCAACCATTTGTGGGTGGTGTCTTCCCTGGGCTTGTGGTCCTGGGTTCTATAAGAAAGCAGGCTGAAAAGGCCAGTAAGCAGCCTCCTTCCATGGCTTGCATCAACTCCTGCCTCCAGGTTCCTGCCCTGTTTGAGGGCCTGTCCTGACTTCCTTTGATGATGAACAGTCATGTGGAAATGTAAGCCAAATAAACCCTTCCCTCCCCAACTTGCTTTTCATGATGTTTCATCACAGAAAGCAAACAAACAAACAAACAAACAAACAAACCCTGAGACAACATATCTCCCCTTCTCCTTCATCCGCTGATCACAGGAACAAGTTAGAATTATTTCTGAGGCTGGAGATATGGGAAGTCCTAGAACTGACTGAGAAAATGACAGCGGAATCTGCAGTATGCTTGGATTTCCAGTTCCACCCATTCTCTTGGAAGTGGAAGATTTTGTTCTTCTTAGTACTGGGGTAAAATTCTGCTATATTATACATCACAGTTATTTATATATTTTTAGATCACAATTACTGATTAATCCTACTGTTATGCATATCACTACTTTAAATGCTTCTTTGGTTATTGTACTAATGAAATATATCTCTATCAAGACTTAAAGTACACTTTAGTATTATTCTTTTTTCTTTTTGGAAACAGGTCTCATCATGTAGACTAGGCTGCCCTTGAACTCAAAGAGATTCTCTTGCCTCTGCTTCCCAAATGCTTGGATTAAGGCATGTGCCACCAATTTATTTCAATACAATTTGCTTTCTTCGTCATTTTACTCAGTTTATTGTATATACATAAACATTAATTATGGCCTGAGGATATAGCTCAGTTGATAAGAATGCTTGCCTTGCATATATGAGACAGTGTTTGCAGTCTCAGTAATACACAATAAGCAACCAACATGAAAAAAAGGAACAAAAAACAAACACTATTTGGTGAAGGGGTAAAAAGCTTTGTCAGACTGTCAAAGAAATTTATGGCACACACACAATTGCCAAAGTCATGGAAGGTAGAGGAGAGAGTATATCTAAATTCGAGGATCTCTTTCAAAGCGGGGGAGACCATTAGAATCCCATACCTGTTACACTGAAGGGCACAAAACAATGCAGGATTAACTGGGGGTGAGGCGACACTGCAGAAAGACAATCAACTGAGAAATAAAAGAAGACATGTGTGTTATTTACTTTTCTGCTGCTGTGATAAGACATCATGTCCAGGACAGCTCAGAAGAAAGGGTTCAATTGAGCTCATGATTTCAGAGTGTTAAGAGTGCCTGGTGGCTGAACAGAGGCATGACAGCAGCAACAGCTGAGAGCTCACATCTCAAAACTACAAGCCAGAGGCAGAGAGCATGCTGGGATTGACACAAGTCTGTTGAAACTCCAAAGCCTGTCCCAGTGACACACCTCCTCCAACATGGCCCCACCTCCTAATCCTTCCCAAGCAGTTGCATCAGATAAGGTTCAAGTGTTCAAACACTGAGCCTTTGGCGACCATTCTCATCCAAATCATCACAGTGGGAGAGCAAAAAACAAAAAGGGAGGGGTTCAGTGGAGAAAACTAGATACCTGTGAGAGAAATGATGCGAGGAAGAGGAGAGGCAGGGTGTAGAAGAGATGGGCAGAAGCCAAGAGAGACTTTCAAGTGGTTCCATAAATCCTCAGAGCGCCGGTAAATTTGTAAGGAGAAAGAAAGCTATTGTCATGGAACTGTTGCATGGAGAGTGGAAAGGGGTGCCAGGCAGAGGCACATTCTCTTGAAGAATCTAGGCCTGATGCCATGTCACAAGTCTCCGAAGTCAGATGATGCCTGGCACACTTGGAATTTTCTAAATGACCTCCAGGACACACCAAAGACTGTGACTCTCTGAAGGTACCATTTGGTAAAAGGCAATACTGGCCCCAAGTGCACATCTTCAAGATGTGATGTTGTAGAATATTAGTTGAAGATGTGTTACATTCGTTTTTGCTGTGGAACATTTGTTTAATGGTGCGAAGATGTGTTGCATTCTTAATGATACATTTGTTTAACTCTGTGAAGCTGTGTTACTTTGCCTGTCTAAAACACCTGGTGGTCTGTCTAATAGAGAGCTGAGCAGCCAATAGCCAAACAGGAGAAAGAATTGGTAGGGCTGGCAGGCAGAAAGAACAAATAGAAGGAGAAATCTGGGAAGAGAGGATTGAAGATCAAGAAATGAGAAAAGGAGACGGAGAGAGGATATCAGGGCTCAGCTACACAACAAGTCACAGAGTAAGAAATAAATGTATATAGAATAGAGAAAGGGAAAAGCCCAGAGGCAAAAGATAGACTGGGTAATTTTAAAAAGTTGACTAGAAATAAGCCAAGCTAACGCCGGCTAAGGCTGGGCATTCATAAGAAAGAATAAGCCTCTGTGTGATTTATTTGGGAGCTCAGTGGCAGCTCCACGAAGAGCAAAGAACAAAGAGTAACAAGTGAAAACAACCAACAGCAATGGGACAGTGTATGAGACCGCAAATCAGTTGAAAGGTGGGAGAATGATCCTGTTACCCAGCTTCCTCACAGACCAACCCGCTGAAGTAAGTGTGGTATCGTCTCCCAGAGGGCATTGGCTCTACTGCCTGCGGAACAGCTTGTTATCTTCCTGTCTCCAAATCACTTCCCCACATTCATTCTCATCTCTCTCCTTCTGATCACCTCCCAGACAAGCCATATGAACCCAAACCTTGCCTAGGGTGGTTTGTGATTTGAAGAAAATTCAACCTAAGACAAGGCATTTCACTGACTCAAGAGAGATGAGAAGATGGAAGAAGTGGATCTGGAGAGCTGATGAGCTCTCAGGACCTGCCTTTGCAGCAAACATGAATCTGTAAGAGTCAGATGTATTGGGAATGATGCTGGTCTTTTTCTGCCTCTTGTAACTAGTGAAAAGATCTGGAAGTATCTGAGATGGAGATAAGAGAGGAAGAGAAAATTGCAGAGGAATTTAAGAAATCTAGCAAGAATACTATGGCTGAGCTGCTCATGGGATAGATTCAAATAGAAACTCCTGGCAGAGAGAAAAAAGCACATGAAAATAATTGGGCTGGTAGCCTCACTTAGGGCCTCCAGAATATTCCCCAGAGAACAGCTGAGGAACCCGAGTCTGGTCCTTTTGGACAGAACATCTATGACAGCTCACTCTTTCTTACTTCCCTTACTCCAAACCACCAATTTCCCTGACTCTACAGAAAGCAAGGCCTTGCCAGGAATTCCTTCCAGGAATAGAAGGTCAATTTTAAAACGCATTTTCCCCTTTGGGTAGTTTTCACTTGTGGGCATGTTGAAAAGAGTGTGTATCTATCTATTCCTTGTTTCTTGTTTTACAAAGGTAAGTATTTTGTATAATGATTTTCAATTATTTATATTCCAAATGAAATTTTTGAGAGGGGAAACCCAGAGCCCTGTTTATAATTATGGCAGGATATTAAGCAAACGTGGGAACAGTCTTAGGCAAGCTAAGATGTGTAAATGGACTGATTACGTGGTTAATGGTGAAAGATATGGCCTGCCTCATGTCTTCCTTCAGATATGTGGATGAAAACATGAGACGGAAAGGGAGACAGAGAGAGAAAATAAGGAGATAGTCAGAGAGGAGAGAGAAAGAGGGATGGAGAGAGAGAGAGAGAGAGAGGAAAGGAGGGAGAAAGGGAGAGAGAGAACACATCACATAGTAATTTGCCTTAAAGATTTTTTGCAACACACCTATACCTGGAGGGGTTTATTTTTCTTTTCTCTGTTTGTCCCTGTCATGTACATGTGGTTTATGCTTTATCTTACCGGCTTTTAGCACTAGCCTATAGCTAAGTGCCTACTGTACAGTAGACATTAAATGATATTTAAATACTCAAGGGGGCAGATTTTTCTTTCCAATTACTCTTGAAACTTGCATTTCTCAATCACTCCAGTAAGCACAGACTATTTCTGTCCTAGTTACTTTCTGTTGGTGTGAGAAGATACCACAACCAATGCAACTTATAAAGGAAAAGTGTTTACTTGGGCTTTGTAGTTTCAGAGAGTCAGCGCTTATAGCGAACATGTCAGGAAGCATGGCAGTTACCGGGCAGGCATAGAGCTGGCGCGATCAATAGCCGAGGGCTTACATCTTGAGACACAACCACAATGCAGGAAGAGCACACTGGAATGACCTGGGCTTATGGAACTGCAAAGCCCACAACCTGTGACCATTTCCTTCAATAAGGCCACACCTCCTAATTCTTCTTATATAGTTCCACTGTGTGGGGACCAAGTATTCAGATATATGACACTTTGGTGGCCATTATCACTCAAACCACCACAATTCCCTTCACTGAAAATTCTATGCTGTTTGTTATTTTGATAATATAATCAAAAATTTATTAAATATCTTTTCATATGTTAGTTTAGGGCTAGAAACTTGATCTCTTCTATTCTACATTATATTGACTCAATTAAAATTCATTAGAATTTTATGCTAAAATATGTAAGCTTTCTTATGTAAAATAGGCTAATTCTAAGGTCATCCCTATACAATTATTATTAAAATTAAATGATACATTCTGTGCAAAGTATCTAGCCAGTGATGAGTGCTCGCTTTGGGTTAGTTGTCTTTCTGGTCTTCTCTAGGGCAGAGGTTAGACCACTTTACTCAGGCACAAAAATGAGATATTCTGTTAAGTGATTTAAAACCCCATTACCCACACTTGGTGTAACGGTCCATCACACATAGTGGGTCCATGGTGATCACTGGTATCTGATCTCAAAGACATTTACTCCTCGAGCCACCAATGTCAATAGCTGAAGCAATACTTATGACATTAGGTTGTCTTTACGTCTTCTTGTGAACACATGATGGTTCTAATGAGTTGGGCAGGAAAAATATCCCACATTTATCCTTACACCTTGTTTAAAAGATCGTCCACTGGTTTCATAGAGATGTGAACTCTATTTGTCAGTGTTCTTACATTCTGAATCTGGCATATATACAACAGGCTAGTGTTTTGGACATCCCCAGAAGGTGGTACTGTTTTAGTATTCTCTGGAACCCTTGTGAAGTGGGGTCTAACTGTCTCAAGTAGGTCTCTGGGGGCAGGCCTTTGAGGTCATATCTGCCTTCTGGTCTTTGTTGTGACCTTTCTGCTTCTTAGTTTACCGTGATGTTAACAGCTTCTGCCACATGGTCCTGCTACCTCAAACTTAGCTGCTCCGCCACTGCTGTGCTCTCCCTGAAGCATGGACAGCACCTAGCTAGAGTCCAAAATAAATCTTTCCTTTCTTAAATCTGCTCTGCCGGGTGTTATGGTGAAAGCGGTGCAGACGTCGCTAATCCAGAAAATTGTTGTAGAAAATGAATCGTTGGGATTAAACCTGATAACATGATTCTTAGGACTTCGGAATGTGTTTGTGGGAGGAAGAATTTGGAGATGCAGGCTAGAGACAGCCTAGAATGAGTTGAAAGGAGGCTAATGGGATGCTGAGAAGGCCCAAGTGTTGGCCGAAATTCTGACAGCAAATGTTCATGAGGTTTCACATGGGGATGAGCGCTGTACTGGGAACCAGGTAAGAGGTCATTCTTAGCGTTTTGACTGTGTTCTGGAAATCCAAGTAGACAGAATTGAAACGTTCTGGACTAGCTAATTTTGTGGAAGAAATATCAAAACCAACATAGCATTCAGGTTTTGGCATAGTTATTGATGGTGGCATGTAGTCAGGTTTACAGTGACGATCAGGAGATTAAAAGAGAACAGATCTTTAAGAAGTGCAGCTTGGTCAGAAAAAGAACGTATTCAAAGTTAGAGTATAAGAGGCAATGATTCTTACAGAGATGAATTCTTCACGGGCTGTCACTCAGGCTGAGTGGACCTTTGGTAAGCTGCCTTTGAGTCACTCATGCTGCTGTAAGCAAGCCCACGTCTATGCTCTTAGATGCAGCCCCAATAACCTAATGAGTTCACTAAGCCTGGGTTTGGTGGAATTGTTTCTTGGTCTGCTATCAATGGCCTTATGTAAAATAAATAGATATTTATTCATGTCTCCTCAGAGAAAATCTCACAACACCAAAGTAACTAATAGGCATATGTGGTTTTCAAGCATATAAACTGTAGTTATTTCCCCTGAATAATTGCATTTCAATTGCATTTTATTTCAATTTAATTAGCTTAAATAGTTTTAGATAACTAATTGCTGCCATTTTTGATAGCCAATTAGACCATCTTTACTAGTTTCACCTGCAGTGTTGAATTTTAAGCAGTTAAAATTATTTGTTTGTAGCAATTTAAACCCCATGTCTAGATGGCCATTGAGAGAATTTTCTGACACTGTAAGATACGCTAGGACTTTGGCTTGAATCCAACTCTACCTTTGACTCTGTGATGCTTTCTCTTCTGCTTCTCCAGCTCCTACTTAGAAGCATATTGCTAAGCCTTTGGCTGCTGGCAACGTCTGGGACAAGGCCAAGACATCCTCTATTATCCATGTTCTATTCTGAGTTTACATTCTCTCTGCCTGCGGATTTAGAAATCTTTCTTGTACTAGTGACTCTCATTTCTGGCACACCACTCTTTAAAACTTGAAATACAATGTGCTGGAAATTGCACACGTGGCTCCTTTTGTAATTCTCATTCCCTCCTGCTGCTCTTGGCCTTAGGTTTGACCCTCTTACCTTGATCATTTTGCTTCATCACCTCTGTAAACCTTTAGGACAATACCCCTAATTTCTCAAATACTCTAAATGTATTAGGTGAAAGAATGCATGCTGTGCCCTCTGAGAGTTTGATAAATACTGCTTTCTAGAAGTTCTGCCCATTCAGTCTGTACACTGAGCAGACTCTTGCTGTGCCTCCTGTTTCCTACGTATTGTCAACAGAAATTCTGGCAACAGTTTTGGATGTCTGCCTTTCTAACTGGGAATCGTGGTCTCTGAGCACTTGGGTGTCTCAGGAGGACACTGAGGAGGGCTACAAGCAAGCTATCCCAGCTTCATTAACATTACCCTTCAGATAGCTCTACAAATGGCCCGGGCTTTAGGAATTTTGTGGGGGGTACTTTGCATCATCTCTAAGTATCAGTTTCTCTGTAAAGAAGCCTTTAGCATCACTGACATCATATGACAATGGAGGGGCTTTGTGTCAAGTGCTAGGGTCTTCATAGAGCTGTCCAAAATAAGTACCAGTTCCCAGTGGTCAAAGACTGGGGGAGGGACTTTGTCATTTCATTAATTCGGTGTTCGCTTGGGAGTTCCTGAATTTTGCACTGATCCTGGCAACAGAATAAAGAAGCAAAAACATGATCAAAACACAGAGCAGTCTTTAAGGATAAAACCTTCCCTTGAGGGTATTATTATAGACACAGGCAACTGAAGGAAATGATGCAGAGAAACCCTGTGTATTACCTATGTACTATCCACCATGTACTGAGTTTCTTCCAGTAGTAGCATGTTCTAACTTTAAAATGCAGCACCTGGAACATCCACACTAATAATGTAAGGGGTGTAATAATCTCACCATCATAGGACCCTACTTACCTCTTACATCACCCCCACATTTCCTTCCAGCCTCCATCTTGACTCTTAGGCACAGCTAGTTTCCTTTCCACCCCCACATTTCAGGAGTGTAAGAGAATGGACTCATACATTACACATCCTATTGGCGTTGTCTTTTCTTCCTTTTGCCTCCTACCAAGGCATGGTGTATATTAGTTTATTTTACTGCCAATTATTTAGTGTGTCAGCTGTGTATGTCATGATTTGCTTAACCGGTTGCCCACTAAAGGACATCTGTGTTGTTTTCGGTTTTAGCATAATGAATTGACCACAAAACTATCAAATCAATTGGCTATGTATAGGTTTCTTTGTGTACCTAGGTTTTCATTTCTCTGTAATAAATGTCAAGAATGCGGGACCCAGGTTGCAATGTAGCTTCATGCTTAGTGTTGTGAGAAACAGCCCAGCAGATTGTCAGAGAGATTGTATCATGTATACTGTGCAGCAGCAGTCTATAGGACTGTAGTCTGCTGCCTCCTCTCCAGCATTTAGTATTGTCACTGATTTCTTTTTTTCTAACACTACCCAGTGGTACCTCATTGTAGCTTTAGCTTGCATTTCTATGGTGGCTAATGATGCTAAAAGCTTTTCAAAGTAGTCTTTTACAGATGAAATATCTGCACTATGTATGTAACTTTATATATGTTACATATATAAAATAACATATATAAAGTTATTTTATATTTTATGTGTATGGGTGTTTTGCCTGCATGTATGCTGGTACACTACATGTGTGCCTGGTATCTGCAGAGGCCAGAAGATGGTATTGAATCTCTTTAATTAGAATTACAGATAATTGTGTGTCACCATTTGAGTGCTTGGAATCAAGCATAGATCCTCTGGAAGATCAGCCAGGGCCCTACCCACTAAGCCATTTCTCCAGCCGCCTGCACTGGCTACATTTTATAGTTGTAACCAAAATACTTAACAAAACAGCTTAGAGAAGGGGGGATTTATTTGGTTCATGGTTTCTAATGATTGAGTGTGGGGTTGCTCGGCTTCATGTACTTGGGCAAGGCACCACGGGAGTGAGAGCCCATGTAGTGGGCATTCTTCTCCACTCGGATGCTAGGAAATTCCAGGGATAATATAACTCCAGGATATGCATCCATTGGCCTTTTCCTCCTAAGCCCCATCTCCTAAAGTTTCAAGAACATTTCAAAATAAGTTCTTCCAACTCTCTAGTAAGACCCCAGGACATGATCTGATGGTGACATTGCATGACCAATTCATAACAGTGTAATTTAAGAGCTTGGAGCACTGTTTGATGTTCCACTTCAATTACTGAACCCCAAATTAATTTAGAACTGGAGAGAGAGGAGATAACTAATCAGAAAGAATAATATTTCATCTTGAACTTGGGACTCCTGGAATATGTCCTGTGATGTTTGAACAGATCAGGGGTAACTTGCTTGTTCTGAGCTGGGTAGTGCAACAGAGAGGTTTGATATGTTTTTATGAATGTGTGAAGGAATGCAACAGGGCCCCTAGGAGTTAACTAGTTCTCTGGTACCTGCTGAAAACTCAATTGCTGAAGAATTTTACATATACAGATATAAAACTATACAGTCATGCATAATTATTTGTGGTATAAGGGTGTTTTGTAAACAATAACTGAACATGTAATGGTAGTCTCATAATATAATAATGAATGTGGAAAGATTCCTCTAGCTCTTAGAATTTCACTCTCCTTTATCTATGTTTAGACATGTTCAGATCTATTAATACTTACCATAATATTATAATTGCCTATAGCAGCGTACTATGCAGATTCATAGCTTAGGTAGACACACACAGAGAAGAAAAGGAAAGGGAAGGGAAGGGAAGGGGAGGGNAGGAAAAAAAACACCAAGAATGAGTCTCTTTGGTTTCTTGCTTGCATGTGCAAGTATGTGTGTTCTTTCCCATCAGGTCATAGATTAAGAAATTAGCTTCTGACTTTGGTGGGCATGTTTTTAATGACTATTAAAAGGGAAAAAAATCCAGCACCAGATGACCTAACAGAATACACCAGGAAGCACAAAATATACTTCTCTGGCATTCTTCCTCCAAATGAACAAACATAATCAGACCTTATCAGTAAGATACAAATCAATTGAAAATAAGAGGTCACTCACAATTTTCAAAGGAAAGCAGAAAAACTTCCAAATTAAAGAGAACTAAGAATAAAGTCTGGAAAGACGAAGTCTGAAAAGATGAGAAACACCTGCCATGTGTAACTGAGACCTTGGGCTTCAGAGACTCTGCTGTGCTGCTGACAGTCAAAGAAAACATGGAAGACAAAGCAATTAAACCTTAAATGTCCAGATTTTCATCATTTTCATTTGGATTAATGATTCGCACAGAGGCATAGTTCTTAGAAAATAAGTGAAGAATTATTCAGAAAAAAATATCCAATGCCCCCTTAAAGGTTTAAGCATCAAAAGGTGTGTGTGTGTATGGGAAATAATCTAAATAATAATAGGCAAATTAAACAGCATGCAAATAACAGGTACATGTGTAGTAATGAGGGGAGCAGGCCCTGTTTTTTGTCCTGCCCAGCTCCCGCACGGCTAGCTTATACCCCGAAATAACAACACACNGGCCAAGGCAGTTTCTTTATTAACCAATGAAAGTAACACAAAGACAGATGACCCTCCTACATCATACATGTATATGAAGGACATTTGGAAGATTGTCCCCCTATGGTTCTCATGATTTTTCTCCAATTTTGAATTTATATAATACCAAGAGTTCATCTCTTAAGAAACATGCAACATAAGCAGTTTAATGCACCTCACACAACTCATGATGAACCAGCAGGATAATGGCGGGCGCTGGCAGATATCGTTGGCACCTATGCAGTTGAATACACAGAAGCCTGGGTGAAATAATGAACTCTGGAAGATTTGGGGGTACAGGCTCTGAAGATGTTTGTTGATGGGAACCCAGAAGCTTCAATATCTACCAGGCTCATGTGTGGGGTGGAGGCAGTGGATGCCAGGGTTCTAATTATTTGGGTAGGGAGATTTTGTGGGGATGGGAAGAGATGGGATAAAACTAGGAAACTGTGTAGGGGCAGGATTTACAGGCTATCTGGACTTATTTTGACAGCTAAAAGATGCTATGTTCTGACATTGCCAAGAAACCTACCCTTCCCTTTTATCATAGAAAAGGCCAGCAAGGTGATAACCACCTCCGATGTGCAATACCACTTGTGCTTAGGTGTGCACAGCACAGATAGAGAAAAGGAATTAAGAAGTGTGCTTAGGTGTGCACAGCACAGATAGAGAAAAGGAATTAAGTGTGCTTAGGTGTGCACAGCACAGATAGAGACAAGGAATTAAGTGTGCTTAGGTGTGCACAGCACAGATAGATAGAGAAAAGGAATTAAGAAGTGTGCTTAGGTGTGCACAGCACAGATAGAGAAAAGGAATTAAGTGTGCTTAGGTGTGCACAGCACAGATAGAGANAGATAGAGAAAAGGAATTAAGAAGTGTGCTTAGGTGTGCACAGCACAGATAGAGAAAAGGAATTAAGTGTGCTTAGGTGTGCACAGCACAGATAGAGAAAAGGATTTAAGAAGTGTGCATAGACCATATACCCTCCCACATCTCTGGCAGAAGCCTCTTGCTCTACCAGAGGTCACACAGGCCACCAGAATCCCTGTGAAGGCACCTTGCTAGATCAAAGGACATGCCAGCCAACAGAACCACAGCCCACTCAGGCCTTAAAACCAGAGAGGAAACAGAAGCCAAGGGGGGGGGGACACCCACACAACAAAGATAAACTCAGAAATCAGCACCTAAACCTATAATTAACCAAACCCAGATGCCTAGACACTAGCATAATAACACAATCAACAGGAGCCAGGACAACATATCGCCACTAGAAACCAACTATCCTACTACAGCAAGCCCTGAATATTTCAACAAAGCTGAAGCACAAGAAAATGACCTTAAAGCCAACTTTATGAAAATGATAGAAGTTCTTAAAGTAGAAAGGAACAAGCCCTTTAAAGAAATGGAGGAAAAGGCAAACAAAAATAGGAGGAAATGCATAAATCCCTTAAAGACCGGCGAGAACAAACAAGCGAACATAAAAGAAAGGAATAAAACTACTCAAGACCTGAAGATAGAATTAGAAGCAATAAATAAAACACAAAGTGAGAGAATCCTGGAGATGGAAAATCTGGGCAAGTGAACAGGAACTAAAGACATAAGCATCACCAACAGAATACAAGAGATGAAAGAGAGAATCTCAGAGTAGAAGACACGATAGAAGAAATTGATATATTAATCAAAGAAAATGTTTACTATAAAATAAATTCCTGACAAAAAGCATCCAGGAAATCTGGACTACTATGAGAAGACCAAATATAAGAATAATAAGAACAAAAGAAGGAGAATAATCCCAGCTCAAAGGCCCACAAATTATTTTCAAGAAAATCATAGAAGTAACTGTTCCTAACCTAAAGAAAGAGATGCCTATAAAGATACAAGAAGCTTACAGAACAACAAATAGATTGGACCAGAAAAGAAAACTCCCTAACCATATAATATTCAAAACACTAAACATACAAAACAAAGAAAGAATATTAAAAGCTACAATGGAAGAAAGGCCAATAACATAAAAATAACATATTAGAATTATACCTGAATTCTCAACTGAGACTCTTAAAGCCAGAACACCTGGACTTTAGATGTCCTTCAGACTCTAAAAGACCACAGCCCAGACTACTCTATCCAGCAAAGCTTTCAATCACCACACATAGAGAGAGCAAGATATTCTATGATAAAAGCAAATCTAAACAATATCTATCCACAATTCCAGCAAAGGGTAAAAAAAAGCCTTTTTAATATCTAACAAAACAGACTTCAAGTCAAATTTAATAAAAAAGAGACAAGAAGGAACATTTTGTACTCATCATAGGAAAGATCCACTAAGACGATCTTTCAATTCTTAAACCTATGCACCAAATGCAAGGGTACCCACATTTGTAAAGAAAACACTACTAAACCTTCAATCACACATGAGCCCTCACACATGGATAGTGGGAGACGTCAGTACTCCATTCTCATCAATGAACAGGTCATCCAAACAAAAACTAAGTCGAGAAATACTGGAGCCAAGAGATGGTAGGAATCAAAAGGACCGAAGAGATATCTACAGAACATTTCACACAAACACAAAAGAATCTCAGCACCTCACTTGAATAGTCTCCAAAACTGATCCCATACATACCCAGTCACACAGCAAGTCTCAACAGATACTAGAAAGCTGAAATGACCCTCTAATCCTATCAGACTACCATTGATTAAAACTGGATTTCAGTAACAACAGAAAGCCTACACACTTATGGAAACTGAAAAACTATTCTAGATGACTGCTGGGTCAAGACAGAAGTACGAAAGAAATGAAGACACATTAAAATTTAATGAAAATGAATGTACAACATATTCAAACTTACGGTACACAAGGAAAGTGATGATCAGAGGAAAATTCATAGCACTGAATGCTTACATAAAGAAATTGGAGATATCTCATACTAGCAACTTTACAGCACACCAGCTTTCACCAACTCCACATCTGACAGAGGGCTAACATACAAAATATATAAAGAGATTAAAAATCTGAACATGAACAGACCAAATAATCCAATTAAAAATAGGGGTACAGAGCTAAACAAAGATTTTTCAGCATTGGACTCTGGAATGGCTGAGAAACACTTAAAGAAATGTTCACTATACTTAGCCATCAGGGGCATGCAAATCAAAACTACTTTGAGATTCCATCTTACACCTGTCAGAATAACTAAGATAAAAAATACAAGTGACAGGCTAACTAACAATGAGGACTCAAGAGGAGACCCAAGATCTCCTGAGAAGGGGAAATAGAAGAGATTTCTCAGATGGAGTGGGGGGCTGTTGGGGTTGGGAGAAGGAAGGATTAGGTGTAGGGGAGGAGATAGAAAGAGAGTACTCCAGAGATGACTGGAATTGGGGGCATTTGCGGGGTGATGTAGAGATCTAGTGCAGTGAATACTCCCTGGGATCTATTAGTGACTCTAGTCACTTCCTAGTAATGTGGGACTCTGAGCCCGAATGGACCATCTTCTCCAATGAGACAAGTGTGACTAGGACATCAACCCAGTCACAAAATCTTCAACCTACAACCTGCTCTACCTGCAAGATGTGCTGGGGCAATGGTGGTGCAGAGCGGCCAACCCATGACTGGTCCAAGTTGACACCCATACCTTATACTGCCTGATGGCCAGGAACCAGAGGCAGGATAGCCCAGAGGCCCAGGATAGAATCATGCATAACTGGCAAAGCAAAAAAAAATTAATGATATGATTCCTAACGATACTCTTCTATGTTCATGGACTGGTTCCTAGCCCGATTGTCATCAGAGGGGCATCATCTAGCAACAGCAGCTGACAGGAACAGATGCAGAGGCCAAACACTAGGTGGAGCCAGGGAAGCCCAACAGAAGAAGGGGAGGAAGCATTCTAGGAGCCAGAGGGGTTGAGAACGCCATGAGAACAGGTCCCACAGAATCAACTAAGCAGGGCTCAAAAGTACTCACAGAGACTCAAGCAACAAACACTGACCCTGCATGAGTCTGAGCTAAGTCCTCTCATATACCTTATGGTTCTGTAGTTTACTTTTCTTGTGGGACTCCCAATAATAGAAGTGACAAGGGTTATCTCTGATGCCTTTGCCTGTACTTGGGATCTTTTTCCTCCTACTAGGTTGCTTCTTCCATCTTTGATATGAAGGTTTTTCCCTAGTCTTATTGCATCTTGTTAGGCCATGTTCTGTGGCTATCCCTGGAAGACCTGCTTTTTTTGTTTCAAGGGAAATGGAGGAGTTGATCCAGGGGAGAAGAGAGATGGGGGGAGCAGGAGGGACTGAGAGGAATAGAAGGAGGGGGAATTGCAGTAGGGATGTAATGTATAAGAGAAGAATAAAAGGTAAAATAAAATTTCTGCTTAAGGCAGAAATTATCAAAGAGTGTTTCTAACCAGTTGAGAGAGGAGGAAGAGATTTCAAAGTTAGGTGGTGAGCTGACCATTCAAAATACAGCTTGGAATGAGATAATAAAATCGAAGGGAACAGAAGAGATATAATCTTAAATAAGACAAGACATGTTTAGGGGCCGGATCTTTGTGGTAGTTTAAATGTAATTGGTTATCATAATCTCATAGGGAGCAGCACTATTAGGAGGTGTGACTTTGTTAGAGTGGGTATGGCCTTGTTGGAGGAAGTGTGTCACTGTGGGGGTGGGCTTTGAGGTTTCCTATGTTCAGGTTACTGGCCAATGTCTCAGTCCCCTTCCTGTTGCCTGCAAGATGTAGGACTCTCAGCTACTTCTCCATCACCATGTCTGCCTGCATGCCACCATACTCCCTACCATGATGATAATAAACTTAACCTTTGAAACTGTAAACCACCATCTCAATTAAATGTTTTCCTTTATAAGAGTTGCCATGGTCGTGGTGTCTCTTCACATCAATAGATACCCTAATTAAGACAATCTTGTCCCCAGACCACCTTTCTTGTGTTCTATCTATCTACCTATCTACCCACCTACCTATCATCTATTTATCTATCTCTCTATCCATCCATCTACCCACCCATCATCCATCCATTGATCTATTTATTATCTATCTATCTATCTATCTATCTATCTATCTATCTATCTATCTATCTATCTATC
>LOEQ01000604.1:256077-267853 GCA_001685075.1 Bramus lutescens | reverse complement strand
TCTGTTTGGATGCTCACCTTCTTAGACCTGGATGGAGGGGGGCGGACCTTGGACTTCCCACAGGGAAGGGAACCCTGACTGCTCTTTGGACTGGAGAGGGAGGGAGAGGGGGAAGGGGGGAAGGGGGAGGAAAATGGGAAGAGGTGGAAATTTTTAATAATAATAAAAAAGATACTGAAAAAAAGAGAAAGGATGATATTTGACCACCAGTGATCCCCATGATTCAGTTACTGTGATATGTTTGGTGTAGCATGCAACTCGTTTCTGAGTTATACACTTTTTCTTTATTTTTGAGATAATTACAAAATTTCTCCCCTCCACACTCTCCTTCAAATTTGTTAATGAATGCATATAAATACCTGCACATATATTCCTAAATATAACCTACTTGTTCCATATAATGTTATATGTTTAATATTAAATGAGAGGTCAATTTAAGTAGCATCTTAAGAAAAGTGTTGTGATGTCTTAAGCAGAGACAGAAGGGATGCAGGGCTCCACATTCCGATTGAATTTTTGTTGCTATGGACAAATAGGACAGAAATAGTTATCTATCATTTGCTGAAATTAAACAGGCATTTGAAAATTTAGTTTCTTTTTGTTGACAAGCAGTAAAAAGAAAACGAAGCCTATTGTAGAGACTGATTACTTAAGCAGGCAAATGGGTGTGGAGTGGAGGAGACACAAAGTTCAAGTGGAATTTGTGGTTAACGAGGAAGCTAAAGGAAAAGGTTCTGACAAGTCCACATTCTTCGACAATACCTTATTTCCTGCTGATGCCACAGAAGTTTCTTCCCGATTTTCAATGCGATCTTAAATTTGTGCTTCATTTGCTATTCAAATTTCAAAGACAATCATTGAAAAATTCTTCCTTTCATTTTTATTAGATTATAAGGCATTTTAAAAAATCTCTTTGACATTGACCTTTTAAAAAACAATGTTTTATTAATTTTTTAGGATTTAGTATAATGTATTTGATAATTTTAATTCTTCTCATAATTTCTCCAAGATTTCATCCCTTACTTCTGTCTACTTAAATTCATATTCATGTTCTCTCTCTCTTTCAGAGAGAGAGAGAGAGAGAGAGAGAGAGAGTTTCTCTCTCTCTTTCTCTCTTTCAACCAATAGAGTCCAGTTCATGTTGGCTCAGTACTCCTGTGCATGGGTCTTGAGCTGCAGTGTGGTGGAGTGTGGTGAATATGCCAGGAGCCACAACATTAAAGAAAACTGACTTTTCCATTCCCAGCAGAAATCAAGTACTAACAATCCTATGCTCAGAGTGAGATTTTATACCTACCACCCCTCTTCCATGTTAGATATTTTTTTCTGGCTTGACCTGGTACCATTTTTCTTTTTGCATGGTGTCACAATCACTGAGTCCATGTACACATCTGCTCTGATGTATCTGGAATACACCATTTCCTTGACTTGGAACAAGTATGGTCTCATTTTTAATGTGGGAATTGCAAATCTTTCCCAGATGATCTTACCCCTAGAGCATTAGTTAGAGAGTGGGAGAAACGAGGACAAATCCAACCCTGTGAAGTGGAAATATTGCTAAAGCAAGTACCTAGGATTAGAATTTAATCTGCCCAAAACCTTGGTTGAGTATTTGTCCACTTAAAAGGGGATGAAAACTTAATAAAAAAATTAAAAAACCCAGTATTCCAGAACTGGGGTTTGTATTGCCATTCCATTTTTAGTGAGAATGATATAGAACAAGATGCACACATTGTCTTTAAGATAACCCAATGTCAAAATGAATACTCAACAACCCTGTGGTTTCCTTGAAGAATCCAGTTGGTCTGTCCAGGGTAGAAACAGAGTCAGCTTTGTGCTTTCCATGTGAACCCAATTAGATATCTGTTAACCCTCCCCTGCCAGGGCCTTTAGTTAAGCTTGTAACATTTTACAATTCCAGAAAATGGCATATTTACAATGCTTTGTCACATACAAAGTGTTTTTAAATTGTCTTACTTTATATGAATTTGTATTGTCATCTCCTTCTTATAGATGAATAAATTGGTCTTTGAAAAGCTAAGAAACTTCTTGCAAGATACATAACTGGCTAATGATAAACTTAGGAATGAGTCTATTTATTAATGAAATTTCTAGTGTATCTTATTATGAATATACCTTAAAATATGCCCCAATCTTTTATTCTGCCTCATTTGCTCTTGTTTAATTTTTTATTTCTATCCTTTCTGAAAAAGGCCTCTTTGAGAAGCAGAAGAACGCAGCACTGTTTTGGATAGAATGTTTGCACTACTGTAAAAGGTAGATGAGAAACCAGATACTGAAGGTGATTAAATGTCTAAAACTGACGCAGAGTAGGGCTCTCCTTCCCTCCCTTGTACCTGGTTTGTTAACAATGTCTCCCAACCACAGGGAATGGCCTCCCATTGTGACCTGCTGAAGATGAGGCGTGATGAATGGGAGGTGGGAGGGAGGGCATCCAGATCACTGACCAGCCAGTCCCAAGACTAGTAGTGAGACAAAACCTTCTAGGTTCAAAGGTCTGCTCTTCCTCACAAGGCTCAGGGTAATTGCTCAAAGAAACTAAGATCGCCATCAAACACACAGATTAAGTATTTATAATTTCAAATACAGTGAATGAAGACGGCAAAAGCAAAACAAAAGGCCAGGATCCAGAGTTGGGGTAGCAGCAGATTTTACAATTGATTGTTTCAAGTTTTAATTTCCCACGGTAGATTTACTTTTAATTAATTTTTGAAGAGTTTTCTGTTCTGTACAACATGTTTTGATGCTCCTCACCCCTTCTTACCTAACTTTCCCAGATTGACCCACTTCCTAACCACCTAAATTTGTGCCTCCTCTTCCTCCTTTAGTGCGAATTCTAATTGGTCTTAATAATAAAAACCCGGAGTCAGATATTAGGGGATGAAGCTAAAAGATCAGAGAAACAGAGCAGCCAGCACTAGTTCTCACCTCTATGAAATCCTCAGACTGAATGGGGGTATCCTGTCTCTACAAGTCCTCAGACTGAACCGTGAGCTCCTGTCTCCTCCCGCCTTATATTCCTTTCTCGGCCCAGCCATATCACCTCCCGCCTCCACCTCCCTAGTGCTGGGATTAAAGGTGTGAACCACCATTGCCTGGCCTCTATGGCTAACTAGTGTGGCTAGCTGCACACTCTGATCTTCAGGCAAGCTTTATTTGTTAAAGCACAAACAAAATATCACCACATCCTCCTCCTCCTTCTCTAAATCCTTCAAGATTAATTTGTGTTGGCCAAATATTCTTGGATGTGTGGTCTACCAGTGGAATGCGGTCAGCTTCTCAGGGTTACACTCTCAGAGAAAACTGTCTGTCCCTCTCCCAGCAGCTAACAATTGGCAAGAGCTCCACAGCTAGGGCTGAGTTTTTGTACCCAGCTCCCTTTCCACCCTTAGATTTGGTCTGGCTTGGATTTGCACAGGCTTCATGCATGCAATCGCTGTGAGTTCATATGTACAGCTGCCCCGATGTATCCAGAGGATGTTTCCTTGTAGTCATTGGCTGCCTCTGGGTCTTATAATCTTTCTGCCCCCTCTTCATTAATAATCCCTGAGCCCTGGAAGATATGTATGTTCTCATTAGGGCCAGGAATTCTGTAGTGACTTATTCTCTGTACTTTGGCTGGTTTGTGGGGCTCTGTGTTAATCATAATCTAGTGCAAAGAGAAGCATCTTAGATNCGTGTCCAGTCTAGCCGCAAGTTCTTGGTCTGTTGATGGTTCGAGGTATTGAGTTTTTCTTGTGGATACAGACTGAAATCCCATCAGAAAGTGGTTGCTTGTTTCCATGATGCTCATGCCACCACTGTGCCAGGGTTGTTGTAGCTGGCAGGGTTCATAGCTGGGCATGACTGGTGGTTATTTTTCTCCTCTGGTATTTTTACATGGTTCCTTCAATCACTAATGAGAACTAATCAGTAGGGATGAAACTTCTAGTTCTGCACCAGCTTGATTTCTTCACCTTCTATGACTCAAGTATGTGGTATCTTCAGCTATTGGGTCTTATTCTCAAGTTCTTTCCACAATTAAGTACAATGATAATAGCTTGTAAAATTTGAATTCTGGGGAAGAACAAACAACACTAAATACCTTTTGAAAAAGACACATGGAAACCTACTACTGTAGATGCTTCCATATATATGTGGGTCTTTATGGGAAAGGTAAATATATATGCATATATATACATATATATGTTACATCATATATATATATATATAGTTAGTTAGTTAGTTAAAAGGGAGTTACCTTATAATAGGGCAACACCCCTTACTACACCACAGAGGCTGACAAATAAAAAACCCAGTCCGAGAAATTGGTTATTTCTTTCGCAGTTGTTGGCCAGTAATTTCCCAAAGACTTCGCCAAACATTTTATATAGTAAAATTTTTAAGATTACCGTTTATTTGAGTGGGGACATGAAAGTGTTGCTATCATATTTATTGCCCATCAGTTTCTGAAAATAGTTGGACAGATGTCAGGAGTTTTGCAAGGCAATTGAGGCAAGCTTAGCTTGGAATTATCCCCCAGTGTATTTATTACTTTTCAGAAAGTGCATTATAATCGGGAGCAAATGCAGAGAGTACAGCATCGCAGCCTAAAAAGGACCATTTCTCAGTTTGCAAAGGCTTTATTGCAATAATTAGACTTATTGTAATCAATAAAATATGTGAGCCAAGTTTATAAAAATGCCAATTTCCCATTGCAGAATTTCTTCTAAAAGTTATAATTTTTAATTAAAACCTAAGTGAAAGAGTTACCTTGGAGATATTGGTAAATGTGTGAGTTTGAGTAAAGTGTAGAAAAATCAAGAGGGGCTGAGGATGGCATGGTTTCAACTCCTTTCTATATCCCCTGGGTAGTAATTTACCTTCTGGGAAAATGAAATCTTGAAAGTGGCTTGGAAAGTGTCGGGGTCCAGCCTTGATGAAATTCACACATTCAAGGGTAAGAGCATGAGGATTAGAATTATTAAGCAAAAGGAGCAGAGATATGAGAGAAATAGACAGAAACACAGAACAGCCTCAGGAGGACATTCAGTGGATACTGAAGTGCCCGCTTTTATTTTCCACATGCTTATATGTGTATGTGTGTGCATCTGTGATGGAAGTGTGTGTACATGCGTGAGAAAATGAGTGGAGAAGATCTTGTGCCCTGTTTTATCACTCATAACTGAGAGACGTCTCTCACTGAATCTAGACCTAAGGCATTAGCCAGAAAACTCCAATAGCCCTCCTGCCTCTAATCTCCCAAACCTTTTATGGACTCTGGGGATTTGAACCCAGGTCCTCATGCTTACATAGCAAATGCTCTTGCTCACTGAGTCATCTTCCCAGCCCAGAGAATTGATTTTTTAAAGTCTGGATGGGAAACCATAGATGCCTCATAAAATTAATACAGTGAGGCATGACCAGCTTGGAAAAATGAAATAGAATTGCCAAGAACAGACGGAAATGGAGTGGAATAGAAAATGTAAGAGCAGGCTCCTAGGAAGGGAAAGTGTGATTCAGTATACTGAATGCTCCAGTGGCAGTTGTACATGCATGCTTGTATTGCTCGCAAATGAAAGTGCTTTTTTTTATTATTTTGCATTGGTTGCCGCTTAAAAGCTTATAATAACTATGATAGAATACAGCTTGGATAATGCTCATGGTGGACATACAACAGGATTGTATTCTTTGGGATAATGATGCAAAAACTATCTTATTTTCTAGTAGTTTGGACTATATTTTATATAAAAATTTGAGAAGAAAATCCACAACCTTATGTATTCTGACTTCTCCACTAAGAAGGCTCCTGAATGCTCCACTAAAAGTTCTGACTTCTCCACTAAAATTTCACATTTTATGTAAGGACCATAAAAGGAAATCCATCACTGTCCAATGTTTCTTCAGATATTTGCAAAGACTTTTTTTTTGAGTATGAGGTAGAATTTTGGAGATGGTGGTGGTGGCGGAATTGAACTGCAATGACCTTAAGTTCTGTAGCATCACGTTAGACTTCCCCAGAGAAAGCTGCAGCTCGTCCTTCCCGTGTAAAACTCATTAAATATGAAATCTCTCCTACAAATCAACATCTTGTTAATTGGGTATAAAAACACAGGAAACATGCTCATTTGATTTACCACCAGGTTTATATGAGGTAATGTAGCAGCAAGAGGGATTTGGGATCTTTCAACTCAAACTTCACTTCAAGCAGTTCAGAGAATTTCCTTCTCTGCTGTGAAATTTTGCGTCACACAAGTAAAGGGGAAATAGTTTATACTGACAGCTTTACATAATTGTATAATGTGCTTGGGGCAATTCAGTCAATTCTTATTCTCACTCTGCTCTCCTTAGGACTATCGTACAGAAGGATTTAGGGTCTGAGCATCAACACAGAGTCCTGTTTAACCATCAAGGGTTGGAACAGAAGCTGTTTTGATGGTTATTTAATTATGTAGCATTATAATCTTATAGTTTGCTTTGGCTTAAATCAAATACTATTTGTTAACTATTCTGTTTTCTCTAGTTTGGGGCAGTACATTTTTTTCTATTCTAGAATCTGAATTTTGCTTTTAGGTGAACACTTTATATTGCATATTATCTCTCTCTACATATATAACTCTATCCTAAAATAATATGTACATACTATTAATTTGACAAAGTCAGTAGTTTCTGCACTCTGACTTTTAATAGCTAACACCTTTGACAGGGTAGATGGACCTTATAGGTAAGGTATTTTGAATTCCATGCATCAAAGAGACATCATAGAGATGCCTATAGAAAATATGTAAACATGAAATATAAATATTCTTATTCTGGTTGGCTGGATAAACTACACACTGAGAGATTTCATCACATATAGTATGAAAACTCAGACTATTAAAGACCCAGAAACGCAAGCAGTGAGGACATTAAAACAACTGGTTTGGGCATCACCATATAGAGCAACTGTTAGACAGCTCAAATGCAATAGTGTGCTCCAAAGCCGAGGATATCTGAGCGCCTGACCACCGTTTAAAATCATTTCAGCTACCTAATGAAAAACACGATTTGGAACGTTAGTGTCTAGGCAAAGAACTCACAAAACTTCTGTTCCTTGGCAAAGCAAAAAACATCATGCTAGCACACAAGCCTATGAAGTCAGAGGCCTCCCATAGCCAGCTGCAATACTTGGTAAGCAATTATATTTACCTTATTAGAAGAAAGATTGCCTTTCTGATTAGATGTGATGGGAGTGTTGTGCAATAAATATGAAGAGTTGACTCAAAGATAAATGTCAGTCCTCCCTCTCTCCTCCCTCCCTCCCTCCCTCCGAGAGAGAGAGAGAGAGAGAGAGAGAGAGAGATTCTCTCTCTTCCTTCCTTTTTCTCAACATCAAGGGACCACATGCTTCTCTGGGTTTCTTCTAAAGATAATTTCAGCTTGCTTACTGTCTAAGGTATCTTGGGATGACTGTGTTTCACGGAGTTCTGGAGACATTATGGTGCCTGAGCCCTGATGGGTAATGCTCAGGTTTAATTCCCCTTGGAGAATTTGGATGCCCTGGTGATTGTAATTGCTGCTCATGACTGAAGGGAGGAAAAGTCCCAGTGAACAATTCCTTCATTGTCTCCTTCACATCTGGGTTAATGTTTCTTTCTTGGAGAGCTCTGTACCACTCTGTGCTTTGCTTCTTGCCACAAGATAGCGATGCCAATTTCCCCGTGTTTACTTGACAGTCTGGAGGCTGAGGCATCAGTACTAGCCACAAATTAATGGAATTCTTTCCAGCTTGCGATGTTTGCGGGTAGTCAAACAATAAGCCAAAAAATGCTGAACTGTTTTGGCTGCTTTTGTCTTAATTATGTGTCATTCTCAGAGATGATGTAAACACAATTACTCGTTGAAATGACCATGACATTTAAGATATTTCAAGGAAATAGATGAAACTCTTATGGAAATCCATGGGTCAAGAAAAAAGTTCATTGTTGTGTGAAGCCAGAGGGTATATCGTATACAAGAGAGCATTAAGAAGGGAAAACACAAGTGCTCACATTAAACAAAATAGTACTGAGGTCAAGGTCCGAAGTCTGGAGTACACTTTCCTTCTCAGGTTTATGACATGCCTGTGTTTTCAGAGCTAATCACATAGTTTCAGCTTCAGAGGTATTGGAAGAGGACAAGGCTGGAGAGATGCCATGGCAGGCCATTATGTTCTGTCTTCAAATAGAGCCAAATGCCCTATTACTGGATCATTTAAGCATGGAGCTTCTGAAGAATCCCCCTATTTTGTTGTGAGCATAAAAGAAATATAAAATACCCAGGAAACTGAGGTCATCAGAAGTTCAGAGAAAGAGTTGACCCCTTTGGCTGCCTAGAAAGACTCCTTGGAGTGGTAACTTTCAACTGCTGTGTCTTAAAAGTCCTCAATGACTTACTCTCTACCTTCTAACTTATTGGAAGTTCCGGTGTATTTGTAGCGATGAGGAAATCCTTAATTAACTCTCAGTTCACTTCTTTGAATCAGTAAACCCCATTTTCAGTCTGGTACAGTATAACACAATTTGTGATTCTATACAATAGAACAGTGGCCCACTGTTAGGTCTTTCCTTTAGAACTGCCAGTTAAAGTTGGCCTAAATCGGCCTCCGTATCTTGAGTTTATAGGTAGCATCCAGTAGCCAAATTTGATATGTAAGTAAATTACAGCCAATCTTAAGAGGGTATTATTTTTATTAGTACTTATTAGCTGTGCAATTAATGAGTTTCATTTTAACATTTCCAAACAAGCCTAGAATGGTTTTGATCACATATCCCCATTACTCTTTAAATTCCCTCGTCACATTTACATCCCCAGCAGTTCCTTTCCTGCTTTCAGTTTTTTTTTCTTTTGCCCCAAATTAAGAAGAGGAAACTATGAGATACTTGTTTTTATGAGGCGGGCTTGTTTCTTTCAACAGGATGATGCTCAATACCATCAATTTTTTTTTGTAAGTGACCTAATTTTATTTTCTTGTTTTTTGAGACAGGATGTCTCTATGCAGCCTTGATGGTCTTAGAACTTGCTATGTAGACTAGGATGTAAAATAATATTCCATTTTTCCTTGGCCATTCTTGCAACGTTTGTTGTCTTTAGCTCTACAGAGGTATTTGAAGAAGACCAGGCTAGTGGAGGGGATACAGCAGGCCACCAAGGTCCCTCTTGAAATAGAAGTTGAATAAAGAACCTTATTAGCTGACTAATTGTTGATAAAGGTGAGATAGGATCCCTCTAGTTTTGATTTGTGGTTCCATGATGGCAAAAGTTAATGGACATTTTCTTACATATTTATTGGTCCTTTGAGTTTTTTTTTTCTCTTGAGAATCACTTGACCATTTGGATATTTACCAACTAAGTTATTTTTCATTTCTGTGTTTAATTTTTCAGTTCCTTATGCATTCTGGGCGCAAGTGTCAGAGTCACACTTGACCGTGATTTTCCCTTGCTCTTCAGGCTCTCATTTCACTGGGCAGGTTGTTTTGCTGTGAAGACAACCTTTAGTTCACTTCCCACCCCATTTATTATTTCATCAGCAAATGGGGTCATATTCAGCAAGTAATTGCTTGTTATTATTTCTTGAAGTATTTTCCCCACATTTTCCTGCAGCAGCTTTATAGGGTCAAGTTTTCCATTAAGATTTTTGTTCTTCTTTTCCTTCTTCTTGAGCAGTGGAGAGATAAAAACATAGTTTCCGTCCTCTACACATGGATTTTCAGTTTTCCAGAACCATTCATCCAAGCAATTATTTATTGTCCAGAGTACATTCTTGCAATTTTCTTCAAGAATAACACGGCTGTGTCCTTGTCGCCTTCTTTCTAGATCATTGGTTCCATTGGTCTGCTTGTTTACCTTTGTCATACCATCATGATGTTCTTGTTACTATGCCTCTGTAATAATGTTTGAAGTAAAGTGTTGTGAATCCCCAGCATTGATCAGGGTCGCGTCAGCTGTTGGGGAACTTCTATGTTTCCATAAGCGCATTTGATAACAAATAGCTGAGCATCTAAGCTTCATTCAGTCAACAATCACCAGCTGCTCAACTGATCTGACTGTGTCCGTACAAAGCAAATGCCCACCTATAAGTAATCAAACTCACTCTGTATTTCATTATTGCTTCTGTCTCTAAGAAGTGGCCCAAACTGCTTGTTGACCCTCCAATGTTGCTTGACAAGTGAATTATTATTGTTTGTTCCAAATACATTTTTCTAAATTTATTTTCTCTATTGCTTTTAGTTTAATATTTATAAAATATATTGAGGCCAAAGACCACATCAAGAAATTGAATTTAATCATTTAAAAGTAAGGTTTATTTATACATGAATATCTATTATATTTTCATGTGATTGTCATGATTGTCAAAACCTAAAACATTATGAAAGAGAACCTGAAAAAACTGAAATGCAGGTCAATTTCTAAAAAAGTTTTGGTCTTAATTTTACATTATTTTCCTTTGTCCATTTTCATACACTTTCTCAAAAAGTACCTTTCTATTTAAGGAATTTCTCACAGTTTTAATTTTAAAATGTAATTGCATTGTTTAAACTGAGATATACACACATATATAGAAACACATATATAGCTATATGTATTTAGAATGCAAAGCAGAATACTATACAACATTATAAATTGGGATTAAATTACCAAACAATAATATTACAAAGTATTCATTGCAGTTATTGCAGGAAATCATTAATTATTTAAAAATTACTTTATATAATTTCATAAGAAGAGATAAGCTATTTGTGTGATATAACAAGGTAAAACAATTTGAAAGTCGAAAATACACATTAAATTGTTCTAAAATGTACACGCCGTCAGTCTCAGGATCGCCCTTGAGCTCCTGTTTTTTCCTTTACTGCCGTTGGTTGAGGAGGGAGACAGAAAGCAATCCTTTGACTTCATGAAAAATCGGACATCCGGAAAGCATAGATGCATCATTTATTAGCACGAGAAAATAATCACCGTGTTCAAGGCAAGAAGAGCAAATTCAAGGCATGGACTGGGATGATAGCTGTTGGAAAATGTAACAGTCATGAAATTTGATGATTTGGGACTGATCTGGTCCTCTCTAAAATAACTCCCAGACAGAAAATCTCCTCTCAAGCCTGCTTGATGAAATCATATGGTTATAAATCAAGTCCAGAAATGGAAATTAGTAAATGGACCACATCCTTCCGATGGTTTTGAAAAGTCGGCCCTGCCTTTCTGGGGAAGACATATCTCAATTATGAGTGATCTGTAATTTTGAACTCTACAACATGACTCAAATCAACAGCCTTTTTAGTAGCTATCCACAGTTCTTGATACTCAATCAAAAATGCAGTTGGTACCACCAGAGTGCAGAGAATTTGTAAGCATTTCCTTAGCAATATAAGTCTATGTTCCCACTTTCTGCTTAACAAAATATGCTATCCTTCCCCTTACATATATGCTTTCTCAATTAAAATACATACATAGTGATTACTAAAGTCAGTTGTAAAAGTTTTCTAAGTAGTTTCATGGATCTTCATTCCCATAGCAAGTTTTCAATAATAATGAGGATGTGGTTGGTCCTTCATTCTGCAGATTATCTGGTACTGTCTTCTTTCTCTTAAAAAGCCCTGTTCTTGTAGTATGATTGGGCATCTCTTGGGTATATTCCCAAGAGTGGAATTGCTGGATCCTGGGGTAGGTGTATCCCAAATTTCCTGAGAAACATCCACACTGATTTCCAAAGTGGTTGCACAAGATTGCATTCCCACCAGCAATGGATGAGTGTTCC
>LOEQ01000604.1:191040-208472 GCA_001685075.1 Bramus lutescens | reverse complement strand
GGGGCCTTTCAAGCCCGCGACGAGACGCAGCCTCCCCGCGACCACAAAGTTTTCCTACCTTGGAAGTTTTCAAACGCACTAGGCTGATCCGAGCAGGGGACTGGCAGGCTCTTCCTGGGACTCTCCCAGTGGCAATGAAGAGGGGTCCCTCTGGACTATCAGCTCAGGAAAAGAAGGCATTTTGGGATTGCCCTCTGTATACCAGGCATCCGCCTCGTGTTTAGTCTTTAAACCATTTAGAGGCGACACTCAACAAGGACAGACCACAGAGCTAGCAAGAGGAGCCTGCAAGGCGCCCAAGCCGTCCAGTCCTAGGCCACACAGTAACTGTTCTGGGTACTACTAAGGCTGAACCCCCGGTGTGAGCTAGGGTGACTTATGCATCTCGGGTCCTCTGTATGGGCACCCAGATCTCAGAACTCAGCCAGCTTCTTTGCCATTAGGGGCATCAGCCATATTTCCCAGATGCCAGATGATACTTGGGGCCTGGCCCAACATGTATTCTGGCACTAGAAGGAAGAGACCCGTTTGGGAGGTTTCCTGAAGGGAGAACCTGGGATGACAGCAAGGTTTTCGCATTTCATAGTGTGACTCAAGCTGTCCTTGAGGCAGGGCCTCTAGGATGGCATGGGAAGTCTGGAAACTGACCCCAAGTTCCTGAATAAATCCTGCCACCATTCAGGAAGGCTTATCTGTCATAGAGAAGGTAGGGCTGCCCCACCTCTTCCTTTAATCTGTGCTTCACAGCATGAAACAGAGATGAGTCTCTGATATCCATCCTGATGGCCTGATAGGATGGGGACTGGACAGTGAGGACCACAGCAGCAGGATGGGGTCTGGACAGTGGGGACCACAGCAGCAGGATGGGGACTGGACAGTGGGGACCACAGAGGTAGGATGGGGACTCACAGTGGGGACTACAGCAGTAGGATGTGGACTCACAGTGGGGACCACAGCAGTAGGATGGGGACTCATAGTGGGGACTACAGCAGTAGGATGGGGACTGGACAGTGAGGACCACAGCAGTAGGATGGGGACTCACAGTGGGGACCACAGCAGCAGGATGGGGACTCACAGTGGGGACAACAGCAGTAGGATGGGGTCTGGACAGTGGGGACCACAGCAGCAGGATGGGGACTGGACAGTGGGGACCACAGCAGCAGGATGGGGACTCACAGTGGGGACCACAGCAGTAGGATGGGGACTGGAGAGTGGGGACCACAGCAGCAGGATGGGGACTCACAGTGGGGACCACAGCCATAGGATGGGGTCTGGACAGTGGGGACCACAGCAGTAGGATGGGGACTCACAGTGGGGACCACAGCAGGGATTGGCTCGTATCCCCTCTTAGATCCAAAGGCTTGTCCATGTATTGTCTGACTCTAGAAGTCATCAGTTATTTCTTGCATTCTTAATGGGTTCCATAGTGGCCAGGCCACTGCAAGACCTTGATAAAGCTAGAGGACACATTTACAATCATGTGGGTCCTGCCCCTGCTGCAGCTACATGACTGGGGGCCTCAGGAAAAAGGGATTTGCTTGCACTAACAGAGAACATCAGTAGTAAACAGGACCAGAAGCCAACGACTCTGCCCTTACATGACAAGTTTTAACATTTTCTACTTACCTTAATTTTGCAATCTTCCTTTTATCCCATGGTAACAAATCAAGAAGATACGGCGAGGTTATTATCCTCCCCCAGACACTGTTGACCTTCCTTTGATTTGATGATGTAGGCCTAACCCGAAAGAGTAAAATTAGACAAGGAAGTCAGCCCTCTACAAATCTGATGCAAACGCCTCTGACTATGGCAATATGGAAGAGGACGTCCATCCATTCAGCGGATGACACTCAGCTGCAAGCAGTACTTGCAAAGAATGCAGATATCTTGGTTCTTTTAGCCAAATCGGCATTGTGAGTTTGGCAGAAGGGAAAGAGAGGCTCCTAAAAATGAACACTTTTCAAGTCTGTGGAGACTTCCTTTTCCAGACCAAAATGGAGCCACAGAAGTTGAGTTTAAGTTCAAACCAAGACAATGACAGAACGGGACTAAACAGTTAGGACAAGTTTGAAGACACTGAAAGACAGGTAAGTCCTGTCATCATCTTGATCAGGGATCCCTCCAGGGAGTTTCTGAGTCATGGTGCAGGCAGGAGTCTCGTGGATCCCTGAGATGGAAGATGGGCAGAAATACCCAGGGAGATTAGACAGATGTGGTGTAGGAGGAAGAGTGTGGGAGAAGAGAAAGGCACCCCCAAAAGATAAAACCAAACACTCTCGTGTACCCAGGGCTGGCAATGAGGCATACCAGACAGTCTGGAAAAACTTTACCTCCTGGGAGTACTGGGTAGGCTATATAGAGGAGTTTTGCCTTTGTATTATTAATTATTCACCTTTGACTAAATGCTGCTCCGGCCCTTACAGAGACAAAGCAGCTCCTTTCATAATGATAACAGATCAAGATCTCAAAAGCATGGAGTGGATTTAACATCTATGTGTTTAATAATGGAGCTTCAAAAGGCAAAGTATAAAGTGATTGAACTACAAGCAGAAATGGACAAATCCATAACCAGACTTGGAAATATCAATGCCCCTTTCTCCACAGTCGATAAGAAAGAAAATCAGTAAAACTCTGGGAAGTGGTCCAGCCGCAATGGTGAACTTGACAGACATTTACATAGCACCCCATCCAGGCACAGTGGGTACACTCCACAGCATTCAGCAAGAACCATCAAACAAGAGTCAGCGAGCTTAAGAAGTACAAAGTATGTTCTCTGATCACATAGAATTGGTATTAAAACTCAGTGGTAGAAAAGTACACAAAACACCCAATATTTGAAAGCCAAACAATAAACTATCAAAGAAGAAATTAAAATTAGAATTTTTGAAAGAAAGGTAAATAAAGAGAAACAATATGTGTTGCATCTAAATTGTGTCTATGAATAAATTACAGCAAAAGGGATAGTGGTCTGAAATCAGTGACTCAGTTTCCATCTTAAGAACTTGGAAAATAATAATAATAATAATAATAATAATGAAGTAGGAAGAAAAACATGAACAATAAAGCTTAAAGTGGAAATAAATAGAAACGGAAAAACATCATTGTGTTGACAAGCATTTTAAATTCTTGTTTCAAATAAATGTTTCAGTAAATCCACAGAACGTGCTAAAAATCATACCCTGGTCCCATTATACACACACACACGCACACAGAGAGAGGCAGAGACAGAGACAGAGGGGGAGAGAGAGAACAAATTCTGAATAAAAGAAAACATCTCAAATTGATAACAGTGTTCATAAAAATTTACAGGTAGTTTTTTAGATCTTATTTTTTAGATTTATTTATTTTATTTTATGTGTACAAATGTTCTGCCTGCTTGTATATCTGCACAACACATGTGTGCCTGGTGCCCATGGAGGTCAGAATATGGAATTCGATCCTTTGGAACTAAAGTTATGAATGATTGTGAACCACCACACCACGTGGGTGCTGGAATCTGAACCCGAGCCTACAAGAAGAACAGATGTTCTTAACCATTGAGACATCTTTCTAACCACCCCTCCCCAGCTAATTGTTTAAAGGTCTTTCATTTCCTCCCATCCCTCCCTCTCTCCCTCCCTCCCTCCCTNTCTTTCCTTCCTTCTTCCTTTCTTTGTGTGGGAGTGTTGCATGTGCCACAGTGTGTGTATGTGTATGTGTGCATGTGTGTGTGTGTGTAGGTCATGGAACAACTTCTAAGAATGAGCTCGCTCCTTCTACAGTGTGAGTTCTGGGGACAGCAGTCACCTTTAGCCACAGAGATGTCTCAATTGACCCTACTAACTAACCTAATGATAGAACATGATTGTTCTGTCCTTAAGATGAAAAAGTATATCTACATTGGTATTTAATGTTGTTCTAGAAGGGTCTATCTGGTGTGATAAGGTAAGGAAAACATCTAAAATGTGTCCAGACTGAAAAGGAAGAAGCAAAATTATTTACTGGAAAATTGCACAATTGACTATGTAAAGAATCCAACAGCATCTGTAAGAATCTGTCATCAGATACAGCAACAGGGTTGCAGCATTCAAGATCAATGCTCAAAATCAATAAAGTACTCACATCGTAAAAATGAAAAATTGAGATTTGAAATAAGATATAGCATAGAAATATTTAAGTGTATCTAAACACTAATATGTGAGATATTTGCACTGGAAAATGAAAACATTGAGAAATGTGGGCTAAATGTAGGTGTGTACCATGTTCATGGATTAAAAGGTTCAATACTGTTAAGAGACCAATTCTCTCCAAACTGATCAATTAATTTAATGCAAATTCACTCTAAACTTCGCACAGCAGTGCAAAGCATCTGACAAAGCCAAGTTACTTTTGAAATTGCAGGTTAAATTTGGAGTGTATTAAGACCTTATTCCGCTATCAGTACAGGATCTAACATTGTAATGGGTGCAGTGTGTGCTGCTGTTGGGACAGATGAGCAGACACTGCAATCAGGACAGTGTGTTCTGCTGTGGGGACAGATAAACAGATTGATGAAACAGAACGGAGTGTATCGGTTGGCCCCACATGCACAGACAACAAACTCTCTACAATAGAATCAATAAAGGACAACTTTCCAGGTAAATAATGGCAGAGTACTTGGATATCCATATGCAAAACACCCTTGACGCGTACCTTTTCTCCTATATGAAGGCTGTTCATAGTCCTTGAAATGGATCATAGATTACACATAAAACCTAAGGCTGAGCTGGGTACAGTGGCTCACAACTATAACCCCAGCACTGGGGAGGCAGAGGCAAGTAGATCTCTTGGAGTTTGAGGCCAGCCTAGTCTATATTGTAAGATCCTGTCTCAAAAAAAAAAAAAAAACAAACAAATAAACAAAGAATAGAATTCTAGAAGATAAAGAAGAGAAAAGTGCTTGTAACTTTGCTTTAGTGGGCAAAACCATGTGGCCTGAAAATAAAAATTAAGGACTTCTACTACTTGCAAAGAAAACATGAACCCCATGTGAGAAGATGCCTGCAACTCTTATATCTGACATATGTAGACTATATAAAGAATCCCCAAAGTTTAGTAATAAGGGCACCAACAGGCCAGTGAAAACATTGGCTGAAGGTCTGTCCATGATAAACAGAGGAGAAGCAAATGGAAAATAAGCACACAGAAACATGGGCAACTTCATGCTTATTAGATAAATGCAAATTAAAGCCATGATGTGGCACTAACACACACCTATCTGATGGTTAGAGTCATCAGACCAAAACACTTGCCTGGAGCCATGCAATGTTGTCAGATGTAAAATGGCTTACCCACTTTGAGAGTTGTTGTGCAGTTAATTTTAAAAGCTTTGTATACCCCCGTGATCTGACCGAGGCGTTGCATGCCTGTGTGTTCAGCTGAGAGAAACTAGAGCGGGGATCTATACAAGGCTTGTACTTGAATGGCCTCAGTAGCCTTATCTAGAACAGTGAAAAACTAGAAGGTGTCTAAATACCCATCAATTTCAGGGTGCATCCATCTCTAAGCATCTCAAGGTGTATGTCACACCATGGTGGATTATCTACTTTAAACATGTACTATTCAACACATGTTGGCTGCATCTTCCAAAGGCTGCCACATTTAAATAGCTGCAAGTATCCCATTAATAGGTGGTCCCAAGGGAGGAAGTGAGGGGGTGTTGTTGGCAGATAGGGAACAGTGAGGCAGGGGCTCATGTTCCTCTTTAGTCTGAGGCTCTCAACCAAGGGCATTTATTATTTTGACAAATTCTCTCAATTAAAAATGAAAGGCACATGTAAACACATGTCACACACATGTATATGTTCATCTCCTTTCTTTTTAAAAATCTTAGCACGCACAATAACAAATTGCATTGTGATCCTTTCATGCATATATATTATGACTGTTTCTGTTTGTGTGGTATTTTCTCTTTCTTCCCTCATAATCTTTTTTTAATTTCTCCCCTCCCTCCCTCCCTTCCTCCTTCCCTCTCTCCCTCTCCCTCTCTCTCTCTTTCTCTCTCTCACACACACATCTAGATTTGAGCTATGAGAGAAAACATGATTTTGCTTAACAGGATGGTTTCCATGATCTCCAGTTCCACTCAGTGTCTTGCCTGTTGTATATCCATTCTTCTTTATGGCACACTAGAATCCACCATACACACCCCATATTTCTTTATCCATTTACCTGCTAGTAGACCTCCAGGCTGACTGCATATCTTGGCTACTGTGAATAGTACAACATTAGACATGGATGTGCAGGTATCTGGGGTCTGCTTAGTTAGATGCTTTTGTAGACCCAGAAGTGTGATGTGTGTGTTGTGAAGGGTGGGGGTTCTGTTTGTGTTTTTTAGGATTCTTCATTTTGCCTTTCACAGTGTGTGCCAATTTGCATTCTTACCTAAGGACAGGGTTCTTGGACATAGTTATTACTGACCCTGGGTCTGACCTTAGGAAGTTTTGATCTTCTAGGTGTTTGCCTCAGTCTACAGGCCACTTTTGGGGCCCAGACACATTGCCATAAGGTAGGAAGTTACAGGGTTGACTGTGTTCCCCAAACTGTCTGGACTTTAGTATTAGCTCAAGCCTCCTTCCTCTGGGACATGGTTTTTCCTTCTCTAAAATGGGAGTATTGAAGGCACTCTGTCATACACAGTCTGTTAGAAGACACAGGGCACATGGAGGCCTCTGAGCCTTGTGGTCCAGAAGAGCCTGTCAGCCCTCTCCTCAGGGGAGTCTCAGTGTATGAAGAATCAGTGGCTTCTCCATCTTTAGCTCATTGAGAGGCCTTTAGGTCTCACCTCTTGTCTTCTAACCCAAGCTTAATGTCTATCCTTCCATGCTCTCATTTACCTAAGTGTGGACATTCATATCAATTTCCCAGGTCAAGTGACAGGAAGCATGACATAGTGAAAACATCTGAGATTTTAGATTAAGAAATTGTGTGACCTTTGGCCAATTACTTAATGTCTCTGAGCCTTCTTTATCTGTGCAGGTTGTAGATTATGCTTCCTACATCACAAGGTTGTTTTGAGAATTAAATGAGACGATACGAGCAAAGAGGTCTAGCCCACAGTAGGTACTCAGCAAGCAGACTTCTCCTGACTCTCCATCTCTCCTGAGGGATGGGGACTGAACTGGATTCCACGGAGCAGGCCTGATATGTAGTGTTTTCCAGGTGAGCTGTTCTTAGTGAGTAGGATGCCTGGGAGAGAGGCCACCAAGGTTACCCCCTGCGGTCCACCAAGTAGCTGGAGTATCTATTATAGATGCCTCCCATCCCGCTAAATATTTCAATGCAAATAAATAAAGAATGCCACAGGCCTCTCAGCCAGCGACTCTGTGCAGCTCACTGCACACATCTATCCCTGACTCCTGAGAAGGTCACAGTGTCTCCAAGGAGCCTCCGTGGACTCTCTTGGGACACCACAGGCCAGCATGGGGGCAGAAGGAAAAGAGCAAAACTGACTTGTGATATAGAAAGGTGATGTCTCTCTTTGCAGGTAGCCTTTGAAACTTGTGGAGTTTCCGTTTCAGCTCCAGTGACCAGTGACCCCTGAGCACCGTTCAGCAACGGTGGTCCCCAAAAGCATCTTTGCAGCAGGAGTTGATAGGAATGACACCCCAGGGAAACTCCTGGGATGGCTTCTTGACCCAAATAACCCTATTCCATTCCTCTCCTCATAGCAGCAGGCAGCCATTAGTCTTCTTCATTCATTCTCTCATTTGTTTGTTTGCATATATAATAACACGCTACCGAGCTGGTTCCCACACATTCCGTGTATCAGGGGCTGCTGAAAGTCGCCCTTCTTGGGACAGGACAGAGCTCCAAATGGCCTTTGCTGTGGCCTGTGCTTGCCTTTTTCTCCAAGACTCACATGTCCTCAGGGTGGTGCTGTTGGGAGATAGTGGAGGCCCTCAGCAGATTTGGGGAACCTGGCCTTTTTATCTTTTTCTTCTTCTTGCTGTTTGTGATATGATCATCATCACCCACACTCCTGCCATGATTCACAGCCAGGAGAGTGGTCACCAGAGCCAAGTTGATGCCAGGACTGCATTGAACCTTTGTAAACCTCGAGCTCAGTAAACCCTTTGCTTTACGAACTTACCTTCCCTTGGAGATTCCTGATGTAATAATACAGCAAGATTCCTGCCCCCTGGTGTCCCCATCCTGTCAGGTCCCCTTCTGTTGAGTCCTGGCCAACCTGGGGAAGATGGCAAGCTTTTATTTTGTGATGAGGTTGCAGCAAAAGAGAAGGAACTTTGCAGTTCTAATTAATGTCTTGACTCTTAAGTTCAATGAAAGGGCGATTATCCTGGGAGGGCCTGACTTACTCAGGAAAAGAGAGCCCAAAAGAGTAACCGGAACCTTCTAGTAGACAGATAATAAAGAAATAATCTGCCAAGGAGGACATGGCTGCAAAATGACTGTGTGGCAAGGCCTTGTCTGCTCCAAACTGAATCTATGGCTGGCAGAGAGACATTGAGGACCTCAGGTCTGCAGTCAAGGGAAGCTGAGTTCTGTCACCAGCTCAAGCTCCTCTGAGCTGCCTGGTACTCTGACTTCTGGCTCAGGAGATTGTGAGACAATAAGCAAGTGGCAGTTTAAGCCATAAATTTTATAGTGATGTCTAAAGCAGTGATGGGAAGTTAATACGCCACTGTGTGAGTCTCAGAGCCCAGGGGGCTATGAAGACCTGGCCAAGGAGCAGGATTCAGGAAAGTTCCACAGGAGTGGAGGGGGCAAGGAAGGAAGTGGCATTCCAGCAGTTTTTGAAGAGCGAAGTATAGAGTGTGGAGGTCAGGAGCTTAAGCCTCTGTGGAGGGGAAGAGGAATTGACAGAGACAGGAACACTCGCAGATGTACCATCCTGAGGGATTTGGGGGACATTCAGACTTGGAACTCATCCTTGGGGCAATGAGGGCTGTGGCAGGCTTAGAGTGCATCTAGTAAGATCTTTGTGATCTCAGGCTGGGTGGAGAGAGGTAAGAAGGAGGCCTTACTGGAGGCTGTGAGATAGGGAGAGAGGCAGTTGAGCCCAGGAGAAAGGGGAGGAGTTGGGACAGGAGTTGTGGGTGCGAAGTGGAGACAGGGGGTGGGGGGAGCAGGTGGAGGCAGGAGGTGGGGGTGCAGGTAGAGGCAGGAAGTGAATGCTTTACCTAGTACCTATCAGGGCGAATATATGCTGGTCTGTGAGAAGGAAGGGCTGGATAGGCACAGACAGGAGCTCAGCTTCTGAGGCATCCTGGGCATGATGGGAAGGCTGAGGAAGATTAGGTGTGGGGGGTGGCAGAGCGAGGAAAGACAATCACCACAGGAACATTCCCCCCCCATTCTGTCCTGGGGGCTTCTCCTCAGTTTCCTAACTACATTATCATGGTTCCCATTTTCAGAGTCAGGGAAGCCAAGGCAAGAAGGGCTAAGTGCCTGGCCCATAACCAGGTACTTAATCACTAGTGTCAGGGCCTAGGTTTGAACCCAGAGCCTAGCACCAGAGTGTGCTGCGAGCCACCCTGCCTTGGAGAGGCTGAGTTTGGAGGGGTTTTAAGACATCAAAAGGGTATTTCTATGAGGTGGCCGGCCTGAGGCTCTGGTGAAAGATCTCAGCTCAGACTGAATGCTTATACATGTCAAGGGGGGTCTGTGGAGGTCAGGGATGGGGTGAAGTAAAAGGGAACGGGAGGGAAGAGTAAATGAGGAGGGAGGGTAGGAGAGAGTCAGAGGGAATGGGAGGAAAAAGGTGAAGTGGGGGGACAGACACACCTTACCTGGGAAGCAGGATAGAGAAGGGTCACTGAGAGATGCCACCGATGTAGAGTGGGGAGTGTGACAGGTACACTGCTGGAGGACCTGGGGATGAGCAGTTAGATGCTGTCTGATCTAATTCATGCTGGTGAATCGTCCTCCCCAGACTCCCAAGTTGGGTAAAGACACACAGGTAGGAAGGCACAGAGAGATGTCCAAAGCAGTGCAGGGGCCTATCAGAGAAGCAGGAACCAGAGGGGCATCTAGAGGAACTAGAGAAGGTCCCTAGGCAGAAGATACCCTACATTCCATTTTGCAACTAAGCATGGGCAGAGGTCTTGCAATGGGAGGTGCCTGGGCCGGGTGTGTGCTGTCCCTTAGCCAAGCCAGTACACAGCTCAGCCAGGCTCGCTGGTCCATCTCCCTTTGTTGTACTGGCTGATGAGATGTTTAGTTGCTGATGCTCCTTAGTCAGGAGCCAAGAAGACTTAGGCCTGGCTCCTGTGATTGGTTAACAATGTCTACTTGAGTCTGAAGTCTCAGAAAATGTGAGAAATCCTACACATGCTTCTTGGTGGACTATGGTAAGCTGGTAGAGCCTGGAGGCTATGGGAAGGAAGCTATTGGGAGGTGACCAGAGGCAGACTGGGTCCCTGCATGCCTCAACTCTAGAGCATCCTGCAGGGGGCTCTACAGTTGGGAGGTAAGGAAACTAAGCCTGGGGGCTTGGGAACATGACTTTCTTATCTCTAGGTCCACCAGTCTCTATACTAAACTTGCTCTACAGTGGGTCCTCATTACAGGACCTTTCTGGCTCCCAAAGGGCCCTGGAACCCTTGGACAGAAGTGCTTTCTCCATCTCTTCTCACTAATGAATGGTCATATTCCTGACTTAGGATGGGTCTTCCCAAAAGACAGCAGAGGTTGACTGTATACTGCTATAACTGGATACCTCTCAGCCTTGGGCCCTCTTCATCTCCCCAGGATTCTGTACCCCCAGGGATACTGCCATTGACTGCCCCACAGTCTATCTTAAAACTCCCCTCCTCTGTTAGTATGTAATGTCTTTTCTCTCTCACTTCTCAGCAGCCTAGAAGCTGATCATGCCGAGGCCTCAGGAGCTTCTGGAGCTGGCTGAGGCCTCTGGGAAAGACAGGATGCTGACCTTTGAATGTGAAATGTCCTCCACAGGGTCATGCACCTGAATACATGGTGCCCCGCTGACGGTGCTGTCTGAGAAGGCTGCAGAACCTTTGGGAGGTGGAACCATGCTAGAGGAAGTGACTTACAGCAGACAGCCTTTGAAATTTCACAACCCAGACCCATTTTCTATTCATTCTCTGCTTCCTGACTGAACATGGGATGTGAGCAGCCGCCTCTTGTTCCTGCCATCATGCCTTTCTCTGCCATGATAAACCGTATCCCTTAGAATTGCAAGTCAAAACAAACTCCTACTTCCTTAAATTGCTTGCCAGGCATTTAATCCCAGCAATGGGAGAGGCAACTAAAACATAAGGCCCCTTTGCAAAGGAAAGAGTAGGGTACCTCTGAGAACTCAAAGCATGAGAGCATGAAGAGAGTTCAGAGGAGAGACACGGTCTTCCTGCTCAGGCCCCCACTTGAGAAGCATGTCAGGTTCTCAGAGACTTGAAGGTTCTTCAGTCCTCAAGAGAAGAGTCTGTCTGTCCAGCTGTCACTTAAGAAGCTCAGTCCAGCCTGTGGTTGTGAGCCAGAAAAAATATGTCTGTCAGAAGGATGGCCGGGGTAGGCAGAAGGGGAAGGTTGTTGGTAGAAGTCATCTGTCCAGCTACTGTCTATGGATACCCTTTTTGTCTATCAGCTCACCTACCTATCTATATAGCCACCAGACAACTGCTGACCTCCCCACACCTAACCAGGTATCATCCACATCTACCCATGTCCTTACAACTATCATCAACTCCACCCATCCTTCCATTCATTATCTTAGCCATATAACCATAAATTCATGTATTCATTCATCTTTTCATTGTTGTTTTCTTTTCTTTTTTGTGTCAGAGTTTCTCTGTGTAGTCCTGGCTGCCCTGGAACTCATCCTGTAGACCAGAGTGGCCTTGAATTCCGAGATCCATCTGTTTCTGCCTCCTGAGTTCTGGGATTAAAGGCATGTGCCACCACCACCTGACTTATTCATTCTTCTTTTATTCCATTCACTTATCTGTATTTTATTACATCTATCCATTATCCCCTCCTTATTCATCTGTCAATTACTTTTCTATCCATCTATCCATCCATCCATTGTCTATCTCTTCACTCATGTAACTGAATACTGCTGTGGACTAGATCTTGAATGGGAATTAGAAATTACCTTCAACGTCTTGTTCTCGGTGCTCTTCCCACTTAGTTGAGGAGCAGGCTTCAGACACCACTAACCCTGTGATAACGCAACTTGGACTTGCTGAAGATCCAGGAAGATCCAATTACTGCCATGACCCTGTAGCTGAGGGTTGGCCAAACTGTAGGATTTTCCAGGCAGGGAAAGGAAGGGTGTTCCAAACAGAGGAAACAGCCTGTGCGAGCGCTTGGAGGCCTGTGTGAGAATGGCAATGTTGTTAGCCGCGGAGAACTGGGTGAAAGGTGCCTGTGCACCCAGGCAAGGCCTAGGATGCAGGCCCTGAGTATGACCTCTACATATCTGGGACAGTGTCAATTAATGGCACGTGTGAGGATGAGGGCGGAATTGCGAGTGGAGTATCAGAAGGCAAGAAGCTGCAGGAAGGAAGCATGGGCATTTGCAGCAGGACTCATATCCTCCGGGAGGTGGAGGTGAACGGTGCAGGCCATCTTGATCTTGTATGTGCTGGGATTTGGACTTGAGCCACACAGGGTTCTGCAGGTAGTGGAACTAGCACTGTGTGGATGCAGACTGAACATTTGTAGATGGGATGAGAGGCACGGTGTTCAGAAACACTCGGGAGGCATCTAGAGACTGTCTAAAGGGAAGCTGGGGCTGCAGGTGGGCCCAGAACCAGGAAGCAGAAAGCACAGAGTTCAGTTCCTGTGAGTCTGGCCCTAATGTACACATCTTATAGACTCAAACCTACAACGCAAAACAAAAACCACCTAAAACCTGGGCATGGGGGCAATTGAGGAGAATTGAGATCAGTCTTTCTCTGGGTCCATAGTTGCCAAATTGGACAGAAAGACAGACAGTTGGGCTGTGCCCATGAGCACAGGCAATTACAAGCAGAGCCAACAGCCCACTTGGCACACTTCTGGGGGGTGTCAATTATTTAAACACTAATTAACATAGCTCTGCATGTCTTTTTTGGGGAGCACTCAGAACACTCGGCATTGTTATCACGGAAGAAAAGAGAGAATGAAATATTGATGGGGCAGGCTTTGTTCTCTGCTCAGCCAGAGCAGAGCTGGTTGTAGGAAGCGGTTTCCCGCCGTTGCCGCAGCTTTAATTAGGAAGGTCGTTGGCTTTTCGGGAGTCTTGGATTCCTTTAATTTCCACTGAGGGAAGAGGCTTCCGAATTTTATTGAACTCAGTTGAATTTTTATTTTCAAAAATCAAAACAGAAACAGCTCGTGGCATCTGTTATGAGCGCTGGGTGTTATTTGCTCTTTAGAGATAAAGTTGTTTTTGTACGGAGAGAGAGAGAGCCAGGGAAAAATGGGCTGGGGATTTGTCCTGGGAAAGGGCTCAAGTGGGAGAAGGCGGTCTGCAGAAAAACAAACCTCGAAAACCTCGACTCACCCAGCTCTGCTGCTCTCGGCCTTTCCGGAGAAACCCACTTGGTGGTGAGCTGTTTGAGCTGGCCAACTGAAGCTGTTAACCCTTGGGGCATCACAGCCTAACCGAGCCTCCACAGTTCCTTGGGCAGGGGATGGTGGGGAGAGGAATGGCAGGGCCCTGGGAATGGAAAAGAGGCCAGGCTAGGTTGCTAGAGGAAATACATGGTGGGGGGGTGTCAGTGCAGCCTCTGAGTGTTAAACGTACTTACGGCGTGCTTATGAGGCCAGGTATCTGGCAAGCATCAGGTCCCACAGAGGAACAGCAGTGGCTACCCGAGAGGAAGACCAAGGAACACAGTCCCTATGGGGGGGGAAAGAGGCCCCCACTGGGTGTCTGTGTGAAGGAGCACTGAGAATATCTAGGGTAAAAGGCTCAGTCTCTTTAGAAGCGATACCTGGGCTGGTCCCTGCAGATACTGAGGATGCAGAACAGCTGGGAACGGCTCAAACCAGGAACACGACCTGACAGATCAGACAGAAATGGCAACAGCAACTGCAAAGGCCCCTAGGCCGAAGACTGTCCTTGGGACAGGAGATAGTGTGACAGGAGACCAGCTCTGAGGAAGCAACACAAATGGTGGGAAGGCCAGTGGGGTGTGGAGTTATGGATGACCTCCGCCATTTAAGCTTTCACTCTGACTGTGGTAGGAAGCAGGAGAGGCGGGAGTTTGGTTGGAATACATCCAGAGCACAACAGAGATACCCTGCTTTAGTAGACCTGTGGAGAATGCTGCTCTTCCGGCAGAGACTGGCTTCTCCCCAAGAGGCTCTTTGCACCAATGGCCTCAAGAAGACAGTCCGCTGTGTCTCTCACCCAAGTATGCACATAGATAGTGATGGGCTAGCTGTGGGCACGCCCTGATATAGCTTTGTTTTCTCGCTGGCATAGTTATTGCACAGTGTTTTCTGGTATCCTAGCCAGGGGAGGGGAGTTCTACTGTGGCCTGGGTGGCACAGGTGAGCCGAACAAACCTCACAAGCCTTGGTCGACCTCATTTTGCACTGGGGAGGGGGGGTGATGGTTGATACACCAATGATCAGAAAACAGTATTTCAGGAGATTCTACGTTGTGTAGAGAAAGGGAAAGTGGGTTGTGATCAGGGGTTCACCACAGGGAAGTTTTACTCACCAGGGTAGACTGGTGATGCTGGGAGATATTTGATCACTTAACCTTTGGGGTGCTGTTATTGCTACCTAGTGAGCAGAGTCAAGGCATTGTCCTACAAGGCACAAAACAGCTCCTATAACAAAAGATTATCTAGTGGAAAATAGCAACGGACTGAGAGTAAGACTCCCTGGGTTAGAGTCAAGAAAGGGCCAGCAGCTATTGCAACCAAGTGGGCAGCAAGGTGGTAGCATTTCAGCTGAGACACACTTGGCAGCTGGGTGCGAACATGAGGGAAGAGCCGAGCGGGTGGTGCGAGCAGAGGCAAAAGCCCTGAGGTACACATGTGGCCGGGGAGTTGCAGACACAATTCCTCTTTCCCAAAGCTTCCTCTTAGTGCAGCAGAGACATCAAGGAGCCCAATGTCCACCCCAGGAAACACTTCTCAATCTTATGTCCAAAACCGAGGGCAGTGTCCATTCTCCAGAAAGCTGCTAGACTTTCCGCCCTCCATCTGCCTCTAACATATGCAGCTTGGGGAAAACTATCTAGCCTTTGAACTTGGAACTAGATCCCCGTCTACAGGAATGGGCCTAGAGGATGGGGCCAGGGAATATCCTACTCACAACCATTAGAGGTAATTCTTCTCACCTGCATCAGGAGTAGGGCATTTGCAAAGTGTCTCCTGGGCATGTTCCATTTTTTTTTAACCCCACAATAACCCGGAACAGTTATGGAGCCTGGTTGGCCATGTCAACTTCCTTTTTTATAGAGGAACTGGAGACTTGGGGGAGGGATAGGACTTGTCCAGTGTTTTGTAGATAGCAGGGTAAGGGATTAGAGCCGCTGGCCTGGTTTCTGAGCCTTCCTCTTCCACCACAGACACCCGCCAGACCCTCTCTGACTTCATAAACAAGGTTTGGTTCAAGAGCCTCTTTCTCCCTGCCCACACCCTCCTTGCTGTGACATTTCCTCTTCCCACCCCAGTCAGCCTCGCAGGGCCCAGCCTCGCTGGAGGCTTTGATTAAAAATGCACCTCCTAATCTCATCAGAGCCCAGAAACATGCATATATGCAAATCAACATCTGCTCCTCTTCTCTGGGAAGGATCTTCCCAAAGTGCTCTGGGAAAAAGAGGCCCAGCCCAGGGAACTCTAAAGAGAAGATTCCAGAACATCCGAAAGTCACTTCAAAATCCCCAAGTCCCTGATGAAGCCTCTCTGTTAATGTAATTGGAGGTTCTACTTGAAGGAGCAATAAAGGAGCTGTCCCCAAGTGGACTGCCTCAGGCTGAGACTCTTTGCTAATCAAAGCTCTTCCATGTTACTGGAGACACACTGGCCTGCGGTCCAACCATGGGAGAGCCCACCCCTCTGGCCAGCGAGAGAAGTGCACCTGAGGTCACTTCCTGGCTTTCACACACGCTTCCTTGATGGGGTGTGAGGCAGAGCACACAGGCCTGGCTGCTACAGCCAGCCCATCAAAGGAATTTCAGAGGTCACTCACCAGGCCCATGGGGGCAGCAGAAAGTCAGGGAATGGACTCCCATGTTCAAGGTCAGCCTGCGTTGGAGTCTCCTTCTACCTGGACCTTGTCCTCATCAGACCTCAGAGTGTCCTCCTTGTAGACTGCACTATGGTCCTGTGGGTCAGGCAGAAGGTGAAACTTGCCACTTCTGGTCACTTAATGTCCAGAATTTGCTCTCACCTATGGGCAAGCAACACTTGGAAATACAGTCTCTGACTCACAACGGTTTAGCTTCATGGTAATGCCAAATCAATACACATTTGGTAGAAAGCATCCTTTAAATTTCGACCTTTTGAAGGGATCATCATGTGGATTAAAGCTCCTTTGAGATACTAGGAAGGGACAGTAGAACTTCAGCGACTAATCAGCCACAAGGTCAGGAGGAACAACAGTTGAGACTCCACAGTGCTGTGCAGCTGGCATTCTTGGGACTTTGCGCTTCGTGTTTCTATATCCCACTCTGTTTACAAAGGGCCCATCTGTGTGGGTACACTCACTCAACACTATTGTACTGACAGACTCTGAAGCTAGCCATGGAGGAACATGACTGAAATCTCAGAGCTCTGGGGGCTGAGTCAGGAGGATGAGGATCAGGGGTTTGACCAGTTCGGGATACACAGGAATCTCCATTTTCAAAACACACAAAAGAGAAGCCAATGTAGGCTTTGTGTTAGGAGGTCCAACTGCAGGGAAATGTGAGCGTCCCAAATGTGTCAAGGTGGGCTGGGATGAGAGAAGTATAGAACACATTGCCCTTTTGATTTCTGATGTTATCAACTAACAAGGTCACGATATTGAAAGTCGAGGTGGGGTCATCATGGGTGGTCTTTCCTAGAATTTATTCCTCAGACAACTTCAGAATTGGAATGGTCTTGGGGACTCTGGCTGGTTGTAGTGATGAGGCAAACAGGAAAAGCAGGCCCACTCCCCTATCACTACAGATGGCGCCCAACATGGATAACTGCATCCACAGAAAGCCTGAGAAAGCTTGGGAAAGAATAGAGTACAGCATGTTTTCTAGGTAGCAGCAATTTCCCAGGTCTGCTCTGCTTGCTAGAGGCAAGCAAGRGCTCTCATCTAAGAGAGGCTTCCTGACTCAGCTTTAGCTGCAAAACCCTGCAGCTCTTTTAAGAGGTCCTGTCACGAAACACTTAAATAGTGTTGATGAAAAGCTGACTGCATGATTTTCAGTTTTCAGCCATAGCAAGAAAAAAAGCTGTGCCGTTTTAAAATGCCGGCTTTCTAGGCCGTCCTGCCAGGGCAAACTCTGACTC
>LOEQ01000604.1:175401-185623 GCA_001685075.1 Bramus lutescens | reverse complement strand
TGCCCCTGGATGCCTGCTCTGGCTAGCGGCTGTTTGTGGAGTCACTTCAGGCACCAGTATGCACCCTTATCTTCTTGTTTAGACAAACAAAAGTCAGTCCGGTTGCCATGGTGGGTTGTGAGGTGTCCAACATAAACCAAGGTGGCCTGTCTGGCATCAGCACACAGTCAAGTTCTGTACAGAAATTGCCTGATCTTCCATCCGTTAGCCTGTTACCCAGCTCCTCATGCCTTAGTGCCACGTGTGACCACACCCGTTTTCAACCGTGTGAACAGCTCCGAGTAACTCTTATACTGCAAAAGAAAGTCAGAGCCCGGGGGCAACCGCCCAATAACTTGTATCCTGGAAGTGCCCCCACTGCCCTACTTCAGGGAGACTTGGGGACAGCCTTGTCCAATTCAATTTTTCCAGGCAGGAAATGCAGGCCAAGGAGAGGGGACGTCCCAAGATTTCACGGTGGATTTGGGACAAAATATAGGACAGCTTCGTCTTGTTTTGTGTTTGAGACAAGGACTTGCCGTATAAGCCAGGCTGGCTTGAAACTCAAGGCTCTTTTGTGTAGGTCTCCAGAGCTCCAGGGCACCAGGCACCAAGTGCATTCCACCGTGCCTGGAGCCTCCTGCATGGTAGGATCCATTGAGTATGTGCATGTGGGAGGGCGTTCCCTCCACAGAGCTCTCCTCAGAATGTCTGAGCACCCTGACCTTGCTCAGTTAGGGCGTTATCTCCCTCTGTGATATGGTTATGGAGGAGCTGGCTGTGTTGAGAAGTAATCTGCATTCTGCTATAGATAGATAGACACATATAAAATGTATATATAAACATAATTCTTACACACACACACACACCACATATGTGAATAATCATTTCTGTCTCCAGTTTTAAAAAAATGACAAGAGAGGTGAGTGTCTGGGTCTTGGCCTGGAGGGCCCTGCTCTCTAGACCCTAGCCCACAAAGGCACATCCCATGCTGCCTCACTCCCGCCCAACAAAGCCTCCAGAGACCTGGGAGCAGCTCTCCACACCTGCAGCTATCCTCCACTGCATCTGAGATTACAAGAGCCTTGGCTGTGACTGCCCCTGCAGTGAGTATCTGGGTTCCCAGCTGGAGGGCTCTGCTCTCCAGGTTCTAGCAGGTGGAGGAATATTCCATGCACAACCCCAGCCACCAAACCCCTAAGACATCAGAGCAACTTCCTCACACCTGCAACCATCCCCCGCTGTTCCCATGATCACCAGAGCCTTGGCCCTGACTGTGCCTGAAGATGAGCATCCAGAGCTACATGCCCCCACCTGCACCAGGAGGAAGAGTGCCCACTTAAGCCATAGGCTCCACCTGCACCAACTGGAGGAAAGGAGACCCCCCTGAAGCACAGGCCCCACCTGGACCCCTTGGAGAAAGACATATGTAGGTTCTTATGCACGAATATATCCAACAACCTAGAGAGTAATATGGCAATATCTGAACCTAGTGGTCCTACAGAAAGAAGACATGAACATCCTAACCCAGAAAATAACTTTATGAAGATGATAGAGACCCCTTAAAGAGGAAATAAAAAATTCCCTTAAGGAAATGGAGGAAAGACAAACAAGAAATTGAAAGAAATTAAAAAATCCCTTTTTTAAAAAAAGTCAAGAAAACCAAGGAAAAAAGCAATGGAACAGGTGAAGCAAACAGTTCAAGACTCAAAAGCTGAAATAGAGAAAATAAAGAAAACACAAACCAAGGGAATTCTTTAAATGGAAAATCTGGGTAAACAAACAAGAACTGTGATGCAAGCGTAACTAACAGAATGCAAGCGATGGAAGATGAAGGAGTTGAAGATGGTAGAGAAGAAATAGATTCACTGAAGAAAGAAAATGTTAAATCCAACAAATCCTTAACACAAAACACCCAGGAAACCTGGGACACCATGAAAAGATCAAACCTAAGAATAATAGGGATGGAAGAATAAGAACTCCAAAGTCACAGAAAATATATTCAACAAAATCATAAAAGATAGCTTTTCCAACCTAAAGGAGATGCCTATGAAGAAGCTTACAGAACACCAAATGGACTGGAACAACAACAACAAAAAGTTCCTCGCCATATAATAATCAAAACACTAAACACACAGAATAAAGAAAGATTATGAAGAGCCACAAAAGAAAAAGCCAAGTAACATTGATATGGGATATATTTCTGTATATGCGTTGCTTTTATTGGCTAGTGAATAAAGCTACTTTGGCCTATGGCAAGGCAGACTATAGCCAGGCTGGAAGATACATGCACACACACACACACACACACACACACACACACACCACACACAGGAGAGAGAGAGAGAGAGAGAGAGAGAGAGAGAGAAGGCAGAGACAGAGAGAAGCCATGTAGTTGCTTAAGGAGAAAGATGCCAGAAAACCTTACTGGTAGGCCACAGCTTCATGGTGATACACAGATTAATAGAAATAGGTTAATTTAAGATATAAAAGCTAGATAAAAATACACACAAGCTATTGTCCAACCTATATAGCTTCTGTGTAATTATTCAAGTCTGGGCAGCTGGAAAATGAAACACAGCCTCCATTTACATAACAAATGGGCAGACCTATCAGAATTACACCTGACTTCTCAATGGAAACTCTGAAAGCCAGAAGCCCTGAACAAATACGCTGCAGACACTAAGAAACCACAAATGCAAGCCCTAGATTACTATACCCAACAAAGCTTTCCATCATCATAGATGGAGAAAACAAGATACTCCATGACAAACCAGACTTAAGCAATACCTACCCACAAATCCAGTCTTACAGAAAGTACTAGAAGGAAAATTACAACCGAAGGAAGTTAGTTACACCCACAAAAACATAGGTAACAGCTTCACACCTCATACAGCAAACCCCAAAGAAGAGAAGTACACAAACACAACCCTGAAAAATAACAGAAATTAACAATCACTAGTTATTAATATCTCTTAGTATCAATGGACTCATTTCACCTATAAAAAGAAACAGGTTAACATAATGGTTACCAAAACAGGATCCATCCTTCTACTGTATACAAGAAACATACCTCAACCTCAAAGACATTACCTCAGAGTAAAGGGTTGGGAAAAGATTTTTTCCAATAACATGGACCTAAGAAACAAGAGGGTGTAGCTAACCTAATATCAACAAAATAGACTTCAAACTAAAATCAATCAAGAGATGGAGAAGGACCCTTCATACTCATCACAGGAAAAATCCATCAATTCTGAACATCTATGTGCCAAATACAAGAGCACCCACATATGTAAAAGAAACATTACTAAAGCTTAAATCTCACATCAAACCCCAAACACTAATAGTAGGAAACTTCAACACCACACTCTCAGCAATGGAAAGGTCAACTAGATAAAACCTTAACAGAAATAAGAGCACTAAGAGATGTTATGTTTCAAATGGACTTAATAAACATCTATAGAACATTTCACCCAAACACAAAAGAATATACCTTCTTCTCAGCACCTCATGGAACCTTCTCTAAAACTGACCACATACTGGGTAACAAAGCAAACCTCAACAGATACAAAAAAATTAGAGTAGCCTCCTATATCTTATTGGATTGCCGTGGCTTAAAGTTAGAATCCAACAACAACACTAATTGCAGAAAGTCTACAAACTCATGGAAATTGAACAATGTTCAACTGAATCACCCCTGGATCAAGATAAAAATAAAGAAAAAATTAAAGACTTCCTAGAATTCAACAAAAATGAATGCACAACATACCCAAACCTGTGGGACACTATGAAAGCAATGCTAGAGCAATTCATAGCACCAAGTGCCTACATGAAGAAAATAGAGAAATCTCACATTAGCGACTTCACAGAACACTCGAAAGTTCAGAACAAAAGGAAGCAGACTCACCCAGGAAGAGTAGATGACAGGAAATAACCAAATTGAGGGCTGAAATCAATAAAATAAAAACAAAGAGAACAATACAAAGAATCAATGGAACAAATTGCTGGTTCTTTGAGAAAATCAACAAGATAGACAAACCCTTATCAAAACTAACCAAAAGGCAGAGATAAATATCCAAATTAACAAAATTAGAAATGAAAAGGGGGGCATAACAACAGACATGGAGGAAATTCAAAAAAATCATTGGGCCACGCTTCGAAAACCTGTACTTCACAAAATGGAAAAATCTAAAAGAAATGGAGAATTTTCTAGAAAGGCAGCACATACCAAAATTAAATCAAGACCAGATAAACAATTTAAATAGACCTATAATCCCTAAAAAGATAGAAGTCATCAAAAGTCTCCAAACCAAAAAAGAAAGTCCAGGGCCGGATGGTTTCAGCACAGAATTCTAACCAGAACTTCCAAGAAGAGCTAATACCTATACTACTCAAATTGTTCCATACAATAGAAACAGAATTGCCAAACTTTTGCAAGGCTACAGTTACTCTGATACCCAAACCACACAAAGAGTCATCTAAGAAAAAGAATTAATCTCCCTCATGAACAGTGATGCAAAGATACTCAATAAAATACTGGCAAATTGAATCAAAAGAAACAAAAAAATATCATCCACCATCATCAAGTTGACTTCATCCCAGAGATGTAGGAATGATTTATCACACAAAAATCTGTCAATGTAATCCACCATATAAATAAACTGAAAGAAAAAAATATGATAATCTTATTAGATACTAAAAAAGCCTTTGACAAAATCCAACACCCCTTCATTATAAAGGTCTTGGAGAGATCAGGGATGTAAGAAACATATCTAAACATAATAAAATCAATATACAGCAAGCCGACAGCCAACATCAAATTAAATGGAGAAAAACACAAAGCAATTCCAATAAAATCAGGAACAAGACCAGGCTGTCCATTCTCTCCATATCTATCCAATATAATACTCAGAATTCTAGCTAGAGGAGTAAGACAACAAAAGGAGATCAAGGGATACAAATTGGAAAAGAAGAAGTCAAACTTTCACTCTTTTTCAGATGATATGATAGTATACATAAGTGACCCCAAAAATTCTACCAGGGAACTCCTACAGTTGATAAGCACCTTCAGTAATGTGATAGCATACAAGATCAACTAAAAAAGAACAAGTAGCCCTCCTGTATACAAATGATAAAGGGACTGAAAAAGAAATCAGAGAAACATCGCCCTTTACAATAACCAACAAATAACACAAAATATATTGGGGTAACACTAACCAAAGAAGTAAAAGACATATATGAGGAGAACTTTAAGTATTTGAAGAAAAAATTGAAGATATCATAAAATGGAAAGATCTCCAATGCTCTTGGATAGGTAGGATCAACATAATAAAAATAGCAATCTTGCCAAAAACAATCCAGCAATTCAATGCAATCCCCTTCAAAATCCCAACACAATTCTTCACGGACCTCGAAAGAATAATACTCAATTTCATATAGAAAAACAAAAGAACCCAGTATAGCAAAAACAATCCTGTACAATAAAGGAACTTCCAGAGGCATCACCATCCCTGACATCAAGTTCTACTATAAAGCTATAGTAATGAAAATAGCTTGGTATTGAAACAAAAACAGACATGTGGACCAATGGAATCGAACTGAAGACCCTGATATTAATCCACACACCTATGAACACCTTATATTCTCTGACCATGACTGATTTTGCACTGTGCATGGGTCACACCATACAATTCAGGCAAACACTGCCTGAAACACCAACCTTGTATGTTAGGGCTGCAGTGGTAAAGTGAAGACTTACTGGTTTTGGATAGAATCTTATCATGTAGTTCCATCTGGCCTGGAACTCGCTATGTAGACCAGGCTGGCCGTGAACTTGCAGAGCTTTGCCTACCTTTGCCTCCTTAGTGCAGAGATAGAAGGAGTGTGCCACCACGTATGACAAAACTGAAGCTTTAAATATTTTCTCACTGTTGTTCCGCAGTGTTTAGTACCAAATTTGGTATATCTTTGGGTTGGGTTAGAACATTTGATATTTTTAAATTACTATGATTTGAGTTTCAGAAAAAACAAACAAACATGACATGTGTGACTGGAGAGACAGCTTAGCCAATAAGAGCACTTGCTGCCTTTCTAGGAGACCGGGGTTTGATTCCCAGCACCACATGCATGGTGGCTCCCAACCATTAGTAACTCTAGTTCCAGGGGATCTAACACCCTTGCCTAGAATCTGTGGACACCAGGGACACATGGGATACATAGACATTCAAGCAGGCAAAACATACATACGCATAAAATAAATGAATAAAAATAAAAAAAATCATGACATGACTTTTGGCTTAGAGTTAGGTCATAATTCCAACAGTTCTTAAGATGGTCCTGAATGTACTCCTGCCATTGGTACTGGGTATTTTTTTTTGCAGTGGCATTCTCAACATTGATGACTATAAATTCAGAATGCTGATAAACTCTGAAAAATGTAGATGTGTGTCCTGCAGCATCCAGTATTTATCCATGGTTGAATTCTTTATGTAACAGCAAACAAGTACATTCATCTCATTGGTATGCAAACTTGCATCACTTTTTAATCAATGGCAAAAATCATGTGTGTACTAAATTGCTTTAAAATAAATTGCTTTATGGTTTGTTATCAGTTGAAGGCATAAGTCATAAACAATCCCACACCAGTTGGGATTTAAAGGGGTNCCCAATGGGCTGGTATCTCAGTGGCTATTGGCTGAAGGAGCGGAAGGAGCTCTCACAACACTCAGTAAATGTTTTATTTGTGTGTCTTGTATACCTACATTTGTATGCTGTTTCTTGGGTGCAAAGGAATCATGCGTGTAAGGAGTTTAAGGAGTGTTTCTCTAAACCAGCAGTTCTCAACCTATGGGTCCAACCCCATTAGGGGGTCGCATATCAGACATCCTGAATATCAGATATTTTCATTACAGTTCATGACAACAGCAAAATTATAGTTGTGAAGTATCACTGAGATAATTTTGAGGTGGAAGTCAGCACAACAGGAGAACTGTATTAAAGGGTTGCAGCGTTAGGAAGATTGAGGACCAATGCTCTAGACATTATCTCGCCTGGCTTCTACTCCCCTTGCCTCTTGTGAAGTTCAGTTTGCATCATTCTGACCATGCATGAGGTCTATTCTTGTGTTTCACTGTGTGAAGTTCTTAGACCTACTACTTTGGGACTGGAGAGATGGCTCAGTGGCTAAAAGCACTTGCTGTACAAAAATGAGGACCTGGGGTCGAATCTTCAGTACCCAGATGAAGGACCAGACATGGCCGTGTTTGTCTATAGCCCCAGGAATTCACTGGTTAGCCTAGCTGAAACTGTGGGTTTTTGATTCAGTGGCAGACTCTATCTTAAAGGGATAGACAGAGAGCAGTAGCGGAAGACCTGATCCCCTCTTCCGGGCTCTGCATATATCACACCAACCACATACATCACCAATACATCCCTATGCCCAAAAGAAACAACAATACTGAATGTACAGAATCGTAAACATTTTAATGGGATTAAATTACACTTTAATCTTCCAACACCAAGAGAATCTACATTAATATACAGATGTGTGGCTTTAACAGAGTTACTCTGCTGTGGTCACTCCTGATTGGAATTTTGACAGTCAGTGATTCGAGGGGCCCAGGGGCGGAGGACAGCTTCAATCAGGGTGATCATCAGTGGCTCCCACAGGGTTCCCATTTCTTTCATGTGTGGTGTGCTCCAGGAGTTTGTGCTAGGAGACTCTCTTGGTGTTCAGAGCTGGCAAACCACCTTGGTCCCCACATCTCTCTGCCCTTCACTCAGCCTGCTACTTTGGCATTGCTACAGGAACATACTGATTTGTACAAGACTGTGTCTTCATCCTTTGGCGAAGCTTGTCATACGGCTTGCTTCGGCTAACAGGGCAATGGCGATTCACAGAGACTTGACCAGCGTTTGAGCATGGAGTTGATTTTCTGCCTCATCCCTGAAGACTATTCTCTATTGCAAGATGGCAAGTGACACTTGGTTAAAAGTTACAGTCATCCCAGGTGGCCCAGACGCCACCCCTGCTCAGACAACCCTTGTGGATCCAAGTTGACCTCATCCCTATACCACCAAGCCCAGCAGACATGGAAGCCTGGAAGAAAGACCCAGCTAAGTTTAGCACTAACAACTTCTCTGCAAACCTGGGAAATAATAGGCTCTTTGGACAGCCATGGGGTTTAGGGAATTTTTTTTGTTACACAGCAAATGAGGCTGATACAGCTGCCAACTGACTATTCTACTCCCCCATCCCCCCAAAAACCAAAACAGGATGCAGAATGTGCAGAACAACTGTCACCTGGCCATGTCCCCTTCTCCATGTGGTGGGGTGGGGGACTGACTTGACTCCCCTGTGGTCCCAAGTGCCACTCTGTCCCCATTTCCTCTGAAGCTTGGCCTTTGTGACCCTATCAGCCTCCAGTGAGTACAAGGACTAACCCAGTGCAACTCATTCATATTTCTCTGCCTTCATTAAAAATCCAAATGGGAATATTGGCAGCTCAGGCCCTAACTTGAAAATTGAGCCATATTCCCATTAATAGGAACGTCTAATTAAAACATCCGTTAAAAGTCCATAACATTAAGTTAATGGGGGGAAATCCAGGAGGGATTCAATTAGATTTTATTTCTGTAAAATTAATATGAGCAACTTTTTAAAAAGTCCTCGATGCTGACTGCCATTCATTAAAGGCTCTCAGAGTATTAACACGAGACTCCGAGATGTGGGCAAACTCAAATGGGATCAAAATAGAAGGTCTGTAGCTGACGCCTCTGTCCTGGGGGGCAGGTGGAGCTCTTGACCTCCCGTCCCCAGCCTCCAGCAGACTGCTGCCAGAGGTGCCAGCTGGGGCTCTGGAGCCCTCAGAACTCAGTCCGCCCTCTGCCTCATGACCAGCTACNAGCTCTCACTGGCTGTACCCTGAGGGCATCCAATGGAGAAATGGGAAGAGATGAGATGGGCTTGATTGTGTGTGTGTGGGAGAGGTTAGAGTGGGACCAGGCAGTCTCTAACTTAGGTTTTCTTAGAAAAAATGTGAGAACCCAACTTTTTTTTGGTAAAAATACAAGTGATACGCTGGATCCTGTGTGACGGTAGACAGACTTCCAGCTCTCGGGAGTCATAGGCAGGAGGATCAAAGCTGGAGGCTAGTTGGTGTTGCGCGGTGAGCTCCAGGCTAGGCTGAACTACAAAGTGAGACACTTGTCTAGCAACAACAGTAACAACAAATACACAGATAGATAGACAGACAGACACACACACAAAGTGATGGGGATATTTTTAAAGGCATTAAAAACTGTAAAACTATATAATATGAAAATACAATCAAAAGCCATTTCTAAGAAATCACCTCGCACTGTCAGGCAACAGCCCCAGGCTATTGCCCTCAATAACCCACCAATGAGAGGAGGGGAGAGGGGAGGACAGACACATGAGTTAGGAAACCAGTCTTCCCCTTCTGATGTTGCTTCCATGCAATCTTCTAGTTGTGAAGCCAAATATGTTGCTATTTTCTTTCCATAGATGTTCTCCCCAAAAGAACCTAGGCTCAAGGAAAGAAGACTCAAGAGGTGACTCTGCCATCATGAGCTTGAAGTACTCTTCCCAAGGACCTGAGTTCGGTTTCTAGCATCCTCATCAGGTGGCCTGTAGCTGCCTGGAACTCCAGCTTCAGGGGATCCGATGCCTCTGGTCTCACACATGTGCACACCCATTTTCAAAGTATACATAATTTAAAGTGAAATACATTTATGAAAAAAAGATGAAAAACATTCAAAACCAAGTCTAGCACAGAAGGCTGGCCCTGTATGAAGGTCATGGGAATAGAGGTGACTCAGAAGCCAAGGATGGACAGTCACTCCTCAAAGGCAAGATTCCTCTGGGGCTGTCTGACTCAGCCCAAGGCTCCTTCCCCAAGGGCTGGAAAAAAAGGGGGGCAGATTTGAAAGACACAGCCTCTTTCAGAGCAGGATGAGCTGCCGAGGTAAGGCTCAGTTCATCTTGCCTCACAGTCTGTAGTTCTATGGCAAACACTATCCATCGCTTACTTGAAGCCATCACCTCATACCCCCTTCCTTCCTGCTAATCCTTCTTCCATCTGGTCGGCTAGGGAAGGTTTAGCTAAACAATTACAATGACGAAGCCTCCTTTTGAGAAAGCTTTTGCTTTAATCTCCTTTTCTCTGCTTTGGATGAAGGCATGAGGATAAACAGCCAGCAGCCATTTTAGAACCAGGAAGCA
>LOEQ01000604.1:154877-172297 GCA_001685075.1 Bramus lutescens | reverse complement strand
AGTTTCTTTATTAACCAATGAAAGTAACACATAGACAGATGACCCTCCTACATCACCTCAGCCTCCCAGTTTTGGGAGGACAGATGTGTGTCACCATGTCCAGGCAGGTAGGAACTTGAATGCTGCCTCTGCCTCTGAAGCTGCACCTTCTGGGTCTCCCTAAGCCACACTTTGATTTCTCTACTGAATGAAGTAGGGAAGGAGAGCTCATAAATGATATGCCTCCCTGCTCATCATCTCTTCTTGCTGGTGGTCCCTCAAGCAGGTGCAGAGAGGCAGATGATACTGTTATCCAACCTAGAGGACAGTTTCTGTTCTTTAAGGAGGACCCCCTGGCTCTTTGCTGTCATCTCCAGCCCTTTTGGCTTGAGCAAGGCTGGAGTCTGATGGAGCCGGACTTGGGCAGTCTTCCTGCTTAGCAGCCTTGCGATCGCTTTGCCTGTTATTCGGTGCTGCAAGGAGAAAGCCTGCAGCATCTGAAACCCGCTGTGCTTCCCCAGTGGGGGACAGGGACTGCTGGAGTCAGATGTGAGGGCTGCTCCTCTGGCTCTGTCCTAAAGCTTGTTGTTATTGGATGGTTGGCACGGCATTGGCATGGTAACCCCAGAGCTAGAGAACATGGGCTAGGAGGAGATATGAAAATCCCTACCATATGTCTGTTGTCAGAGATGACAAAACTACCTTCATCACCACCAGGCCTTTGTCACAGCGGAATCCTGTTTGTCAGACATGTCAGGCAGGGGCAGGGGAGAGCTGGGAGTGCCAGCCCAAGCACCTTTGATTACCTCCTCCCCAGGGCATGAAGCTCTGTGTGTTATGGGGAAGGCTTAGATACAGACCCTTCCAGATCCAGGCAAGGGACCACTCATGGACAACCAGAGACTTAGCACTGCTCCTTCTTAGATAGGGTGATGGATTGAGACATAGAATTAATATATGCTCACTATTTATATATAAAACCCTTACAAATCACATCCCTCAAGCCAGGTCTTTAAATAATAGAAGACTGTAGATTATGGCTTTATTAGTCCCTTCCAAAAGCTTATAAAAATTATCTTTTGCTGCCAGGAAGACATTTTATCAGAATTTATGGCAACTATGAGTCTTGAGCTATCAGATTGAGAAACCAAGACGATTTCTGAGGCTCTTCCTGCCGCACACAGACCCTGGTCATACTCCCCGTGTAAATTAAAATCGCTCACGCTCTCTGCTTTATGAAGTAAGACACTTGGCTCTCCTATCTGAGCCTGCTCTTTAATTAATATAGACTCAAGTAGGCAGAAGCCACCAACCTCGGTGAGTGATGCTGGAGCATGGGTGTGGTGTGCTCAGAGAGAGAGGGAGAGGAAGCCTGGAAAGAAAAAAGCCTCAATACTTCCCTACAGGGACAAGGCTCCATCTTGGGGTAAATGCTCTCCCATGTTGGCAGCCTGAAGGTCTCTGTTATTTAACAGCCTCAAGGCTTTCGTTTTCCTAGGTATCCTAGGGAAATTGGGGCTGGGCTTGCCAAGAGCTCATGATCAGTACCCACTTGAGATCTAGATCAGTGCCCCTGCTCGGATATACTCATGCACTGGTGCCTGGCCAGAAACCTCCATTTGAGAGACACGCAGGGTATCAGGCCACACTTAACTTCAGCATGATTTGGTGCTGCCACGACACCCAAGAGCTTCATCAGTGGCTACATGACCTTGGACAGGATCCTAAGAAGCTTAGATGCTCTTCTTACTCCAGCCACATTTGCTTCCCAACTCCAGTTAATTTTCTAGATTGGTTTGTGTACATATTATCCAGAATGCCTTAAACATTATTGAATACATACTAAGTTGCATTCTTGGGACTGTCATGATTCCTATTTTTGACAGTCTAGTCTCACTCAATTTCCTTCATAATTCACTTCTGCTGGTTTTTTTTTCTTAAAACCCACGGAAAGCTGAAAATCAACAACAAAAGGGACCAGCCTCTTTGCACATTTTGAGAGGATGGGAACCCAGTGGGCTGTGGGTGGAGCTGCAGGGTACCTACACTTCCCTGGGCAGATGGCAACACACTGTGCGGACGCAATACTGAGCGAGAGGCAGATACCTTCAGGACCTCGGTAGCTTTACCAGGTAAAGCAGTGTCCTCTGGGGCTATAACCTTCTCTCCATGTGCCCTCTGGTTATTCTTTGACTTTCCCTCCTTCCTCAGACATGCAGGATTCTCACCTATAGCGTTATAACTTCCCTAAACCCTAACGCTACTCCCAATGAAAATGTGTCAGAGACAGAAACAGAGTTGTTCTTGCCCCCATAATTCCAGTGGACACAGTGCCGGCAGTAACAACTGTAGAACTCTGTGACAGAGACAGTCTCCATTCACTAACAGTCGTGGGAGGGTCATGAGGTAATGTTCACCATCTACTGTGAGCAGAGTTGAGTGTCATTTCCGAACTCAAGCAGTAAAGACCAGGTGGAATCACAGCCTCTGGTGCCCGTGTCACAGTGACTTGGGAAGCCCTGTACTGAAATGGCAAAGGCAAAAGAGTGGGCCAGAGGATATAGCATGAAGAGAAAAAACAGTTATGCCTTAAGCCTCTAAGATCTTAGAGTCGGTTAGGTATTGTAGCTCATGTCTTTGAACCCAGGAGTCAGGAGGCGGAGGCAATGGGATCTTTGTGAGTTCCAGGCCAGTTTGGTCTGTCTTACACAGGTAGTTTCAAGGCAGCCAGAGCTACACCGTGAATCCCTGTTTTAAAAAGAACAAAAAAGATTTCAGATTCTGTCGCTGTGGCACTGTCTAAACGGATCTAATGAACATACCAGCTTGCCTTCCAAAGTGCTGTTCCAAACCCACTGTCTACTCTCCAAGAGGAGTCGCAAAAACCATCACTCCACAGTAGAATTCACTGGAGTCCTGGTTGGTCTTGAGCTCATGAATAATCTCCTGCTTCAGCACACCAAGTGTTGGATGTACATCACCACATCCACCTATAAAATTTACCTTAAGAACAAGGAAGTGGTGGATCTGGGCAAAGAGTCTATAGGCATCACTTGTGTGATCCTAAGCTTTTTGGTAAGTATAAAACTGCTTCTAAATAAAAGGCTTAAAGTGAAGAGGAAGACTGCCAATAAAAGGTGCCCGGTGCCGATTCCAACCCAGCTATACAGACTGGGCCCAGTCCCAGTCCCCAGGTGACCCTCAAGGACTCACAAAAAGGCTGCTGTCCTGTTGTTTCTCCAGGATCTCTCTGATCTAGTGGCCTGCAGCGATAAAGGGGGCCCCGGACCCTCCGGCACCCAAGTGTTGAGCAATCCAGTCACAGCAATCCTGACACACGGGTGTCAGGCCTGGTGTCCGGCACCTGGCTGACGCAGGAGTGCAGTCCTGGCAGAGAAAGTACCTGGAGAATTCACACAAACTCCATCTGACCTTGGCCAGGATAACCTGGCGGCCACCCACCTGCTTCTCTAAAGAAGGTGTTAGGCAGCCTTCCAGGACAGTCCCTCCCTTGTAATAGGGCAACAGGAAATGATTCTTAAGAGCGAGTGAGAGTAATTGCTGCCTTTAATCACCCTGAAAATCTCTCTCTGGGGTTGCCCTGGAGTTCACTCCTGATATTGATCTAGGGCTCCAGGGAGAAGCAGCCAGATTCCCCAGAGGACCTCAGAGCCAACATTACAAACCAGTCGGAGAGTCCTGAGAAGGGCAGACGCACCCAGCTCTAGTGTTGCAGCCATGGGGATAGATGGGCCCCATAGACTCCACCTCCAGAGAAGTTGGGGACACAGTCCAGGACACTCTGACATCTACTACTGAGTTCCCCATGTGTCCAGGCAACATGCGGCAGAGGGACCACATTAGATTCCTTCTCATGAGAACCAAGGGATGGTCCCATCCAACTCATGCATGCCAAATGGCAGGCTGACATTCCAGGCTGTTTTTCTGTCCTATCCCATTCTCGGGGAGCGTGATTTTAATGGACGATGGAGGAGCACTCTGAATAGGAAGGAGATAGGGGGAATTCGAGGTTGCCTCACTCACCAAATGACAGGAAAAGATGCCATCTTGGTTGACACAAAGCAGCGATCTGAGTGCGTCCTGGTGGAGGGGATGCTGTGGCCAGCGTGATGAGTGGGCATTTGAAAGTCATGATGGACCATGCCTATGAAGATGGCCAAGTTATCTGGATAACGCCAGTGGTGATCCCTGTAGCCTGCAAGAGTAAGTGGCTGCAGACAACTCACAAGGGGTCAATAGGTTGGTGCAAGAACCAGGATTCCTCAATAACAGTTCACAGCTCATGTGTCCGAGGTGGGCAGAGTGCCCGAGGTGGTGAGCTGTACAGCCCAGGCAGCTGGTATGCAAAGGACTGGGCCACTTTCGGAAGTCGCGGGATCCTGAAAGATACTGTGGGGGTATCTGTTCCAGCAACCCTGAGGATGTGGGCTTTGCATGCCTTTGAGCTCTTGGCATTTTCCAGAGTCTTCTCACCCTAGCCTGATGACAACCAGTACCTGCTCAGGACTGGGAGGTGTTGCCAAAGTCTGTCTCCAAAGTGGTAGCCGGTACTTCCCTCGGGAGCTGGCCCACCCTCCTCTGCTGAGCTGTCTTGCAGAAAAGAGCATAGCATTACTGTGGAGCCTGACAAAATCAGGACACAGCTAGATCGTGGTCTAAAGAAAAGAGAGGTCAGTGTGAGGCTGGTGTAGAAATGACCATGGTTGAGGAGCAGGCAGCAACCTGGAGGCTTCTGGGCTCAATTAAAAAGTAGGTAATTAAGTGTTAACACTGTAGCCAGCCTATCCTAAAACTCCCTACACGGTCAAAAATGTACTGTTATTAAGGGCAATTCTCCTGCCCCAGACTCTCAAATTCTAGGTGGGATTATAGGCATGAGCTCCTCACCCATCTTGTAGGGATTCTTATTCAAGGATGCTGTAGCAGAAACCTAGAACCCCAAGAATCTAGTGACCTCAAAGTATTCTCTGGGAATGTGGGGATTTAAGATGCTACCGAAGACTCTGCCAATGACCCCGTGGATGGGGCAAGCTCATTTTTAGGGTGGTTGTTGGAAGTATAGGACAAATCAGCCTGACTCCATTGAGTTACAATGGCTAAGTTTCCTGGCAGAAGAAGCAGGGAGGTTAGGGCAAAGGGCAGCTGAAAGAATGCGTCATGGAGGCCAGAGACTTACCAGAAGATTGAGTTCTGTAAGAAGGCACAGCAGGCTTGTAGCCCACCAAAGCCACGGAAGCCCCATTGTGGAGTACCAGTGACATGACTGAGACCCTTGGGGGGAGGCTGTTCCGTGCAGACATCGAAGCTCAGAAACATTAACTGACCAAGAACCTCTGAGACCCACTGCCACCTCTGCCCTCAGACCCACCCTTCCTACAGACTGTTTGCTCCCAGCCTTTAAGTGAACATGATAGGGATACTTAGTCGGCTAGTTCCAGCAAAGAGGAGGCAAGACCCTTTCAAAGATGGCGACTTCATCTGGACTGTTGAACTTGAGGTGAGCTGGATGCCAGGCTGGAGTGGCCCCACCCTCTTCTGGTTTCCTCTGTACGCTTGCATCATCCTCCCCATCTGACCCTCTCCTCTCCAAGGTCTTGCCCTGGTAGCATCCTGTGGCCTGCATTTGCTTCTCTGGACTAACATATTGAGGAAGAAGACAGAGAAGAAAGGCAAGATACAGCCCGAGTTAGTTCTGGAATGTATTTCTGCTGTTGTGACCAGCCACTCCAGTGAAGTCCCTGCTGCCCATTCTGAGCCAGTCCCTCATTCACAGTGGCTGAGTCAGCCTGCCCCATCATGCTTGGAGGGGCCTCTGAGGTTCACACTGTGAGCATTACTGCATCCCCAGTCAGGCGTTTTTGTCTCCTACCTTGTGACAATTTTCCCTGAAACACACTGAGCTAGAAACACTCTCCCCCAATGACACACAGTTCTACAGACAAAGAGGCACTCACTAATAAACCTGTGACTCACTCAAGGTACTCAAATTTGGTGTTTATAAATGAAAATTAGCACATTGTGGCAGCGCTCTGAAGACTTGATTCAGCATCTGGCTGAGCAGTGGGGACGCCATGCCGTGCCGGGCATGTTTCCACAGGCAGGAGTGTTGGGGGCCTGCTTGGGCAGGATCCATCCAGTCCAGGGCACTGCCGGCTGCCTTGTGTGGCTCCTGTTCTCTAGTTGCTGTTGTTCTGACATTTTAATTATGAATTGCTGTTGGTTTGGTTCCCTGGTCATCAGCTCAGCTTGTGGTGGGTTGTTGGTTAACCCCACAGCATGTAGGGGTACATATTTGCACCGGCAGAGTGTGGGACCTATCATTTTCCAATAACTGCCAGGCACTGAACCATGTAGGTACTGCAGTTTGGCAGTGAGTCATCCTTACCCCGATTTCGACAGCAGAGGTCCACATAGAGGGGCCTCAAGTGTCCCCACGGGGCTTTTCAGTGCCAGCACCACTGTCGCTTTCCTTCTGGAAGGATAGAGCAAGATTGGTGGTCTGAAGGCTTGGGCTTGGCTGGCACTGGAAGTTTACACAGTGGGTAGCCCATCAGTATACTCAAAGAACCAAGGCTAGGACTGAGGTGCTGAGGTAAGGAAAAGAATGGGAGGAGCCAGAGGGGAAACAGCAAGGACCTGACTCTTGCTTTCCTATTTCCATCACATGGCATGGGGAGATAAGGTTTGGTCATTTATGCTGCCTTTCATGGGGCTGGCTGGGATGGGGTGAGACTGTGAACCAGTTATTATTCAACAGGAACCAGTAACCATGTTATCACTGGTGACTGCTGGGGAGGTGACGTATCCCGAGTGTTTGCTGCGTAACTGCAGAATTAGAGCTCTTTGATCTCAAGCCTCAGAAACCAAGTTGTGCAACACATGTTCAAAAGTGTTGCAGATACTGGGCAAGTCACAGGACAGTCAGGGATGGGGAAGCGGTGTCTGAGTAAGGTGGGAACTGGGATAGTCAGAGCACCAGTCAGAGGCAACTCCCTGAACGATGACTGGCATGTTGCACACAATGACATGCACTTGGCACTGATGTTCCTTGCATGGTCTGTGTGTTTTTGTTTAAGCTTTTACCACAATGCGATGGAGAGTTGGGAACTGATCTGAGGCATAGGTAAGTGAAGTCACTTGCTCAGGGCCACATAGCCAACAGAAAGTGAAGACAACACTGTAACTTTTCATGTCATCTGATTTGAACATACCATCTATCAAAGTCCTCCTGGCATGTCTCATAGACTGTTCAACACTGATGACGATGACTACTTTGCTATTGTGTATACATGTGTATGTGGTATGTGTAATATTCATGTGTATGTATATGTTAGCATGTGTTGTGTATATGTGTACATGTGTGCTTATGTGTGATAGGTGTGTGCATGTACATGTTGGTGTGTGTGATATATGTGTGGCATGTATTGTATATGTGTGTTCCATGTTCATGTGTAGAATGTATAGCTGATATGTATACATGTTCTTGTGTGGTGTATGCAAATGTTCTTGTGTGTACATGTTCATATTTGTTTGGTATGTATGTATATGTTCACGAGTATGCACGTGAGTGGAGGTAGGAGGTTGACATCAGGTGTTGTCATAGTCAGGGTTACTATTGCTGTGATGAAACACCATGGGGGAAAAGGATTTATTTGGCTTATATTTTCACATAATAGTCTATAATTGAAGGAAGTCAGGCCAGGAACTCAAACAAGGCAGGATCTTGGAAGCAGGGGCTGATGCAAAGGCCATGAAAGGGTACTGCTTACTGACTTGCTCTATCTGGCTTGTGTGGCTTGCTTTTTTATAGAACCCAGGACCTCCAGTCCAGGGATGGCTTCACCCCCATAAAAAACTCCCTGCAGGCTTGCCTACAATCCATTTTCTTAATTGAGTCTCCTTCCTCTCAGATGACTTTAGCATATGTAAAGCTGACATAAACTATCTGTGTACCTGCTGTGGGATAACGTTCTTGTACCCTGTAGAGATTTGTTACTCATACTAGTTTAATAAAATGCTGATTGGCCAGTAGTCAGGTGGGAAGTATAGGTGGGGCGATCAGGCTAAGAGAATTCTGGGAAGAATAAAGGCAGAGATGCAGTTGCCTACTAGATGCAGAGGAAGCAAGATGAGAATGCTTCACTGATAAATGATACCAAGCCACATGGCTAAACATAGACAAGACTTATGGGTTAATTTAAGTTGTAAGAGCTAGTTAGTAATAAGCCTGAGCTAATCGACCAAACAGTTTACAATTAATATAAGCCTCTGTTTATTTATTTGGGACTGAACAGCTGCAGGACCAGACAGGGCAGAAACTTCCATCTACAGGTGCCTTTTTCTGTTTATTTTTTGAGATAGGGTCTCTCACTGAACCCAGGATTTGATGATTCTGCCAAACCAGCTGGTCAGGAAGCCCCAGGAATTTACCTCCTCAGCACCATGATTAAAATCACATGCCACCATGCCCAGATTTTCACGAGAGCTGGTGATTCTGAGGTCCTCATTTTTATGCAGCAATCACTTTACTGACTGATCTATCTCCCCAGGTCCTTCTGCCGTTTGATGTGCCACTAAGAAAAATAGAGTCAATTAAATAGTTCCATACCATTGTTAGCAAGATCAACAACAGAGTATAAAGATTCATCCCATAATCCAGGCAAGATATTATTCTATCTCTCTCTCGGTTAAAGGGAGAGCAACACCCGGGAGATAAATAACCCATCTGAGGCCTCCCAGCCAGAAGATGGCTGAAAAAGATTTGAGCAGCACAATTTGGTTCTAGATGTTGTACTTTAACTAGTCTTCTGGGTGTGTGGAGCTGGGCTCCAGGAAACTACTGTAGGACAAGGATTTGTGGCCCAGCCAAGGCCTGCAGGCAAGAGAGAAGAGGGCAAGCCAGCTTCCAGCAGCCCAGGGAGATGGAGCACAGCAGAAGGCCAGCACCCCCTGGAGGAGATGTCAGGATCTGCTCTAGACAGAGGGGAGGCCTGAGATGATGCCCTCCCCTCCCCAAAGAGGCCCTCCCTTCCAAGTTCATCATGTCATTGTGGACAAATATAGACCAGGAGAAACCTAAATAAGTGAGTGGCTGCTCAGGGACTCAGGCAGCTAACCATAATGGGGGTTTTGGGGTTTCTGCTTCAGACAGAACATCACATTCCTCAGCCGAAATAGCTGGGTGGAGAAACAGGGCATCATTGGATGGGAACACCCGGCCAGGATGAGCCAAACAAGACAGAAATAGGCCCTGGCCACCACATGAAGGGAACTCGTAGGTGTGTGGCTGGCTGGGCCCCACCTCACCCTGCCTTGCTCTGCTAGGGTTGTTGTTCCCCACAGAGGCTCTGGCTTGACCCAGGGAAGAAGGCAGTCTGCTTGTTGTTCACCTAGGTAATGCCCTTTAGCCTCCAAGACACCAGCCCTTTCTTCAACAAGGGTTGCCAGGAATTAAGGAGATTATGCATCCTACTAATGCTGCCACTCTTCAAGAATACACTTCCTGATGTCAACACATAGAAACAGGCTGTGTTACCAGAGCCCAAAATGGCTATAGAAGCACATACATCTGTGTAACTGAGGCAAGGAGGTGTGCACCAGTGGGGACACAGGAGCTCATGTAGGCCATGGACTACTGCACACAGACCAACTTTCACGTATGCACACCTGCACTCAACAACCCCTCTAAGTACAAAGAGCACATGCATTTTGTGGATCAGGGAGGTGTACACATGCAGAGATCCTCCCAACCCTGTATTCTTCACACACACACACACACACCTGCTCATACGCATATGCACACACACATATGCCCACACGTGCACATGCACACACACATGCACACTTGCACACTTATTTACACACAGAACTGTACATTTGCAAAACTGGCCCGACAGTCTTTCTTGGGCTGCTTCTTACCTCGGGCATGCTCAACCCAGAGGGCCAAAGCTGGAGCAATCTTATCCCAAGGAGCATTCACGTTTGCTTTGATGAGCTCCGGGATGGAGGGTAGGGGGAGTATTCCCAAAGCCCCCTCATTCTGTACTTTCCACACTCATCTTGAGTTAGCGTCTTCCTGCCTTCCCATGCTGAAGGTTTTGAGACGGAGTAAGCAGCTGACCATTCTTAGGCCCTCCAGAGATTAGGCCTACACATGTCCATGGAGTGTTGTTTCCTTGGCCACCAAGGACCTGCGTGAATACAGAGGGGAGCATAGCTGCATTGCTCATTCCTTTCTATAGTACCTGAGCTCTCCACTCGCATAACAAACAAGTACATAGAAAAACAGGCTTGATATCCCACTTAGCAGCTATGGAAACTGAGGCCCCAAGGAGGCCAGGCTTACCAAAGCAACACCTGTCTGCCCCTGACTCACCCAGGCCTGCCAGATTTGTGAACACTTAGGATTCATTCCTTATATGGAGGCCGGGAGTATAAAAACCTAAATCTCCATCAAGTGGAAGCAAAGGCTCCTGGGAACCTCCAGGCTTTCTATCTTGGCTGTGCCTGCCTTGCATCTGCCCTGGGCCAGGAGCAGCTTCATTTATGGTCAAAGCCATCCAGCAGCTTCTCCCTTCCTGAAGCAGTGGTTGAAGGGGGGTACCCTTGGAACCCCATACCCGACTCCATCAAAGAGCCTTCAGATTGGAGATGGACTAGAGTTTTCTGTCCCTGAGAGCAAGCAGGAAGGAGGGAGGAGAAATGGAGACAGTAGGGGTCAGTATTTGTTCAGTGGAGGCCGCAACAGACCACTGTGGAGGACTGGCTGTCTATAGGCTGGGTGCCCNTGCCCAGTGCCTCTCAGAGGCATGCCATTGGAGCCACAGACCGCCCTGGCCCTGGCCCCAGTAGGTGAGAGCATCACTGGAGCTTTCTGGGAATCCACATGGCCTCTTAGGAAAGAGCCTGCTTTGCACTGCTTGGGCAATCTGCCAGCTGTTGTTTTGTAGCAACAGAATCTTTCCTCTGACGGCTTTCTTTGAAGTTTTAAATGGAGGTATACTTTGTGTTTGGTGAAATTCTTTCTTATAAACATGGGATTGTGTAGACTGCCTGAGCAAAGATACAAGCAAGTTCCATCTCCCCCACAACCCCTACCCCAGCGACCACTGACCTGTTTTCTTTCCTACGAGTTCATACTTTTCTAGAATGTTCTGTAAATGGAAGCATGCATAATGCAGATGCTGCATTGACCATAGTGTACACAAGAGCCAGCCGTGCTGCTGAGTGCATCGGTAGCTTGCAGCTCTTTATGTGAGCAACAATCCTTGCAGGGAAGGTCCGCTGGCTCGTCTGTTCCCTGGGAAGAACATGCTTCTTCTTTAGGCTATTATCAATAAAGTTTCTGCGGGCACTCCTATACAAGTTTTGCATATATTTGTTTTGTTTTGTCTTTGGTAACTAGGCACAGGCTCAGCTTTCTCAGAAACTGCTCTACTGCAGTTTTGCTGGGTCCCATCTTGCATTCCCCCAGCCGTGAATTTGAGCTCCCATCAGTGTCACCACAGCTATGGCTGTTTCCTTCACTAGCCTTGCAATTATACATCAAGGGGTATTTCTCCAGAAGTCCCAGGCTATAGAACAGGGAAATGTGGTTGCCTGGGGTCAAATTAGAGCCCGGACCTCCGACTTTCCCCTACAGCAGTGGGGCTCCTGCAGGCCAAGGCCAACAAGTTGGGGATGATGACCCAAGGCCACAATAGCTCATGGAGAGAGGCCACTGATCAACAACCAGCCTCTGATCTTGCTTTTTTCTGAGCACGGTGTCAAGGCTACAAACAGGGGGCTGTGGCCCTCAAGCCGTGCTCCAGGGACTTGTGTGGGGCTAGATTGAGACCTGAGTTAGGTGCAGCCTGGGACTATTTCCATGTTGGGATTTTTGAATGAGATAGTAGAAAGTAGAGGGATGCCAAAGTCATCAGGTCACAGAGATACGCAACAACAACAACAAAGAACCTGGTTTATCAGTAACATTTTCTGTTGCCATAAATTAATCCAGGCAATGTAAGGGAGAAAGGGCTTATTTTGTCTCACAGTTGAGGGCCACTTCCATCACAATGGGGACATCCAGTGGCAGGAGCTTCAGATATCTGGTCACAGTGCACCACAGACAGGAAGCAGAGAGCCATGAGCGTTCATATGCTGTTTGAATTCTTCTCCTGATGTCTGGGACTCAAGCCTAGGGAATGATGGTGCCCAGTTTTAGGGTGGATCGTCTCACCTCAGTCAACCTAATTAAGATAACCCCTTACAGGTTTGCCTAGAAGCTTGTCTCTTAGGTGATTCTAGATCCTGTCAGGGCGACGACACTGCCATCACATTGGGCAGGTCACTTTCCCCTTTGACTCTCAGCTGCAGCACTAATAAGGTGGGTGTGCATCTTAAAATTTCATTGGGTTATCAGAACATTTCAGCTCATGACCTGATTCTTTGTCAGATATACTTATTGAGTAACTTCATCTCGTACAGACAATATCATGTACCAGTAGGCATGCAATGATTGAGACAGGGTGGGTCCAGATCTCAGAGGGGAACAGGGTTGTGAAGAGACAATGAGCAAATGGACAGTATACCAGGTGGTGGTATGTGCTGGGGGAAAATAAGAATCAAGTAGAATATGGATACGTATAGAGAAAGGGGGTGCCACTGGAGACAGGGTGGTCAAGGGAGGATCCCTTGGGAGGTGACAGCTGATCAGAGACTTGAAGAAAGTAAGAATTTTTACTTTGCATGCATGCAGAGTCTTTGTTAGCAAGTTACTTAACCTTGCCAAACCTCCTTTTCTTGATCTCAACATAAACTGGATTGACATCTTCCACAATGGGCTATTGTGAGGTTGAGAGAAAATATAGAATAGGCAGTGTGGAGTCCAGTGCAAAGGCGTTGCTCACCCAGTGTCCTCTCCTTTCTTCTGTACAGATGGAGTTAATGGTCCCAATTCCTGTCCCCTTCACATGCACACAGACCTTTGCTGGTGGGGGTGGGCTAGCCATTCTTTCCACCAGGATGGCATATACTTCCCTGCCTTGACCTTGAATTCAGCCCCTTGACCAGCATTAGCTAACATGGGCTGTTAGAACAGGTGCCAGAAGCAATGGCCTTGTGTTTCTGCCATCACTAAGAGAGAGCCACTCTAAGTAGCTTGCTGGATCAAGGAGGGCAGAGGCAAGGAACAGAGTCCCATGAGCTACAGTGTGGAGCCAGGTTCAGCACAGCTCAGAAAAGACCTGCAGCTTCTGGCCAGCTTCCATATAAGCAAACCAAAAGAATATTGTTATCTAAGCCATTGAGTTTCTGGGTTGTTTGTTACACAGCGCTATGGGGGTAACAGATGACTGGTGTGTGTGTGTGTGTGTGTGTGTGTGTGTGAGAGAGAGAGAGAGAGAGAAATAATTATTTAATATAAATTATACACATATTTATAATTTAACTCTTGTGAAATCCTTATCCTTTTATGGATGAGTCAAGGGAGGTTACTTTCGACACAAAGTTGTACATGATGAGTCATGATTTGAAAGCACACCATCTGATTCTAGATCCCATTCTGTTAACTTGACTTGAAAGGAGAGGGAAGATCTGTGGAGGGATGTAAGTGATGCACCCACCATGGGGAGGACACATCATTTGACATACCTGCATCTAATGGGTAAGAGGGAATTGCATTGTGGGATGTGAGGAATCTGATCGAGAAAAGACTGTGCACAGCGGAGAGAGCACAGTGCTGCTGGGGGGGTGGTAAGCAGATGCTGGGGGTGGGGGGAGTAGCTGTAGGAAGTGCCTGTGATGCTCACTTTGTTCCCTTGCCTTTAAAGCCCTCTTTCTGCATGCTGTCTGTTATCCTCGGCCTCAGCTCTGCGCTCTGGCGACATGATTTTGGAGGCCTTGCATCTCAGCTGAGAGCACTTTCTCCGCTGTACCCCCAGAGCTTGTCTATTGCACTTTGCCTAGCTCTGGAGGGGTGTGCACTGTGCTCCGCAAGGCAAAATTTGCACTCGACACGGGGCCAATAAGCAGCCGCTCAGTGGAATTGGTGCATTAAACATGCATGTCAGCAGGTGAGGCCACCATTCCTGGGCATTAACTCTTTCTCACCATTCTGTGGGTCAGTAACAGAATAGCTTAGTAGGTAGCTGTGGTGAAGCTCTCTTGTTTGTGTTGTCCAGTGAGCCCCAAGTCTAGTGGCAAGAGTCCCTCATGGAGCCAGAAGCAGAGGCTGGCATTGTATAGCCTCTTCCAGGACACTCCAGGGTCAGAGAGTACTAGGGTGACCCTTCAGTGGAGTGTGGCCTGGCCGTCATTTTGACTCAGAGCATCTGGTCTCCAGAACAGTGGAATGGTATGCTTGGGTCACTTTATGCTACCCAGTTGTGGCAATTTGCTATTCCAGGTCTTGGGAATCAATACAGCCCTATCCATGGGGAGTTATTATCAGCACAGATAATTCTGCACATGAGGAAAGGGGGTTACACAGAGAAGTGATTTGCCCCACCTCACGCAGTGGGTGAAGTACAGAACAGCTTAAACCCTTAACCCAAACTCGGCAGACAGAAGTTACGGCTCTCAGCTACTGCCCTCAGCTAGGAAGTGGCAGAGCCAGGGGTTGAGCCTAGGACCCTGGCTGGAAAGGACTGGAGGCTGCACTGGGCTAAGAGATGCATTTACCTCCCCACTACCTCCCAGCAGGGTCTGTCTCCCACACTGTCTCTTTGATAAAGTGGTAGTCAGGTCCTGGGCCTCCGGCAACATGCTAGCATCGCTGGGTGCTATCGCAGAGTCTGTGATTTATATAGTGCAGTGTGACACTTGCTGGTGTCACTGTCCCACATTCACAAGACCCGAGAGGGACATGTGGTCCCACACCAATGACTTTGCTGCTCTTGGGAGCTCTGTTCTCACCTGCAGTCATCTCTGCTCGCCAGACGCAAGAGAACCGACAAACGAGGTTAGTTCAGGAGCCCATTGCGCAGCTTCCAGAAGGGAAACTCCCTAGAGGTTTTGAACTTCCTCTTTCCCGGGAGCAGCTGGGGATGCTGGGCCGGGCATCTCTGCCCTAAGTAGAAGCCTGGCTTCATCTGTCACCACAGCCCACTACTGAGAGGAGAGGAGTTATTGCTGCTGCTCACCCTCTGCGGTGTTTGCACCAGCCCTCTCTGTGTGAACGTTCATGGGCAGGATGGGAGTGGAAGGTTGAGCAGGTCCAACTCACCCACACTTCCCTAAAATGCTCCAAGTCAGCCTCTGGGGGTTACAGTTGAGCATGGCAGAGCAAGGGTGACTCCAGGCCTAAGACTCACTCAGTAGTCATCCAGATGGGGCCAAGTGTGAGTTCTGTCACTTCGCTGGTTTCGTTATGAGTACACGGCTTTCCAGTTGTTGTCAACTTCCGTTTCCACTCCTGTGAAGTAGATCCTCTGAATTAAAGGCAGCAGTGCGTGTGGAAGGCTCGGCTCACTAAGCCTTTCATACCATGTCCCTGTTTTTATAGCACATGGACATAGAAAGTTCTGGGGCGTTTAGGAGCTGAAACTGTGGTTGAATCTGAGACAGGTGGGACCTGTCAGTCTCCCATACAAAGACCTTGGAGCAATTGGTCTCCACTGGGGTTCCTGAGATGAAGTCTGCCCCTCAGCGGTGGGAAGGTGGAGTGGTTCTCTGGCAGTTTTCTCTTCCCTTCCAGACCCACAGCACTTCATCCCTGAACAAGAGTCTTACCTATTGAGCTGAGTCTTTGACCCTGCTGTGAGAATTAGAAATGGGCTCTAAAATTTAAATTCAAGTTGATCTTTGAATTCCAAGGGCCTCACCTCAGGTCTACTGAGGTAGACAGGTTGGTGATAGAGCTCAAAAGCTTGTGCCCTAACAGGCCTGCCAGATGTTTTTAGTCCATGCTAAAATTTTAAAGCCAGTGGCTTAAACAAAATATAGCAGTTAATTCTCTTTTCCGCCTATCAAAAGAGATCCGTAGAGATAATCCAGGCCAGTGTGGCATCTCTAACTTTTAGTTCCTTGTCTGTAGCACTGGAGGCACACACCAATGCTTGCTTCAGGCTGTAACGTGGCTACTGCTGCTCCAGCCTTTGCGTGTGTACTCCAGGCACAATTGAAGAGACAGTAGTCAGGGAGAGACATGCCTCTAAGTGGAACAGTCCCCCAACATTGCTCCTAAGAACCCTGTTCTCCCCATCCAACTTTCTCTTATCTCTTGGGGTATCCCTAAGGCAGAGAGGTCAGAGATTGTTTTATGTGGGCATTTTACTGAGTGTTTAGACTAGGAGAGGGGTCCAGATGGACAGTGGGTGGGCCTCTGGCCACTCCTCCAGAAACCCTTGTTCTTAGCCTTCCTCCAACCCTTATATCTGCCCCACTTTACAGAGGAAGGGAGCAACCTTCAGAGAGATCAAGGTCAAACAGCCAGAGTTGCTAATTAACTTTTCAAGCCCCACCCTGCTCCGTGTGGCTCTACCTGCAGCCTGGAGGGTGAGCATGACTGTCCGTAGTCTGTAAGGGCTCCCTTCTCCAGACCCAAGGAGTCAGAAGTCTACAGGCCTGGTTATGAGCAGAAGCTGAGAAAGAGAAGGGAGGGTTCAGGCCTCTGCAGAGCCCAGGAAACTCAGGCTTTACCAGTGGTAAATACTGAAAGTTAATTAGCTACTCACACATGGAGAGTGAATAATCCTCAGGCTTTGAAAGGCATCTGCTCTGTGGGTGCCCGGGGACCCTCACCAACTCCCCTCCACCTGGGCACTGGTCTCTGCTGAGGCCAGGTTGGTGCAGGAGGGCTGAGAGGGAGGGCTGGGCTTGCTTGTCCAGGATGCATCAAGGAGTGTTTGTCAACAAATCCTGACTTCATCCTTTGGGGGTGTCCGAGGCTGACATCGCGCAATGTGGCAATTCATCGCTGACAGCCGTAGGCATCCCTCTTCATCTCAAAGGCCTCCACCAAAATATATTAAGACGTCTCAGAGCCAAGAGGTAGGGAAAGATGGCAAGTTCCAGAAACAGAACAAACGTAACTGTGCCTCAGTTTGGGTGAAAGGGGAATTCCACAGATGCATTCCAGAGTTAGGGAGCACCAGGAATGCCCCCCCATCATGCCTCTGAAAGCTCCTTGCTTCTCTCTTCATTTGGGCTTCACCAGCTGGAGTCTGGAGACTTGAGTAAACAAAAACAAGGTGATCCCTTTTCTTACCAGCTCTGCACCTGTACCAAAGCATAGAGATCTGTGCTCTAGATCTCAGTTTCTACTTTAGTTAAAAAAGGGGGGCTGCCCTCACTCACATTCTTTGATTCTCCATCATTTGGACCACTTTTAGCCTGAGAAGGTTCTCAAGTCTGGACAGAAGGGGCCAGGAGTCAAGTGACCAGCAGTCAGAACTTGGACGATGGCCTTCTGATTGTGTGTGTGTGTGTGTGTGTGTGTG
>LOEQ01000604.1:125141-148687 GCA_001685075.1 Bramus lutescens | reverse complement strand
CATTTCTTCCCCCCATTCCTTGGCAATCAAATCCCACTTTAATCCCAGAAAGCTCCCAGGTAATGGCATGTGTACCCCCAAATGATGGCATCTGCCATGCGATGTCATCAAAAGGGGCCTTGGGACAACCCTAGTCTCTGTTCTCCCCTCCTTTGGAGCTGGGATGGTCCTCGGATGCTGTTCTGGCTACTGAGGCCCAGATGAGTATCTGCTAGGAGAGTTTGGTAGATTGTCCCGGGTTAGAGGGGACAGACAATGTGTCCATACTCACCTTCGTCTCTGTTTCCAGAAAAGTTTGTTGTGTCATTGATAGTTAAATGTCTCCCCAAGTTTGTCCCTGACCCTTTGGCCATCCTTGAGAAATGGCCACTTTCTCTGCCTATCAGAGTCAAACCCAGTCATAGAAAATACCTTCAAGAAAAGCATGAGACTGTCATGAGGCCACATAAGGCCACAGCTTTCTTGCCACAGCATTCTCCACCCCACATGTGTCTAAGGGATTTCCAGAGTGGCCTCCCTCCTAGGTTGTTGGAGCAGAGACACCCTCTCAGTGATGAACCTTTCCTCTTTGTCACGTGACTTGTGACATGTGACCAGTGACTTTGGTCAAGGCAAGATGGGAAGCAGCGTTTGGAACTCTCTATACTAACTCTTCCTGAGAGAGGGACCGAGAAAGCCCAGAGAGCAGGTAGGAGTGTAGCATTCAAGTCCCCAAGTCTTCTCTTTGTGCCTCTTCCCTGGCCTCACATCCCTCTTCTGCAAAATGTCACGGCAACATTTCCTACTTAGAAGGACTGCAGAGGCTGTTAAGAAGGCTCAGAGGGTACAGGTGCTTGCGGCCAAGCCCAGTGACCAGGTTTCCAATCCCCAGGACCCATATGATGAAAGGAGAGAACTGGCTCCAGCAAGTTATCCTCTGACTCCCACGTGCACGTGTGGACGGACTGTGGTAGGATATGGCAGGGTGTGAATGAACTTGCTCTGTAACATCATCTGGACTGTGCCACTCTTAGTCAAGTTAGCTGCGTGTAACATGGTGATCGTTGCTATGGTTTTTGTCCCTCAGTGTCACCATGGCAGGCCCTGAACAGCAAGATGCAGAGTAAAGGCAGCTCAGCGGAGCACCTGAGACAGACATGCAGACAGACAATGCTGAGGCAGCATGGCATTGTGGGGATGAGGACCCAGCCTGGTTTGGGATTGGTTTGGTGGGGAAGGGGATTCATAAAAAGCGGAGCTGGACTAGATGATTTCAAGCTACTGTTGGGAAGCTGCCCTGAGCAGAGTCTGGGTCAGAGTCAAGGGACTGGACGGTCCTTTTTCTCAGCAGAAAGACAAGGGAAATAAATTAGAAATGGAAAGGGGCTAGGCAAGAACTTCACCTCTGCGTCTAGCTGGCTTCAGCCTGAGCTAACGAGAGTCCTGGAGCATGAACAACAGCACAGCCTTGGTTTCCCTTGGAGACCAGGTACACAGACATATGAGTGCTTGTGAAAGAGAGATAAGGGGGCTAGACCCCAGGACAGCCATCCTGTTTCTGGAGACAGACACTAACGCAAGAGGCCAGCACCACCCATGACCCAATCCATATCCTAGGCTCTGCCTGCAAGGACAGTTTCATTCAACACACATTTGAGGGTGAGAGACAAATCAACGCTTTCCAGGGCAATTAGCGGGAGAACAGAGCCACTAGGCAGAAATGAGTTAGGGGAGTTCCTGACATGGTGGCAGACCAGGAGGCAGCGTGCTAAGGTAGGAACTAGAAGCAGGTATCATCTTTAAGGCCTCACCCCAGTGACTCACTACTTCCAGCTAGGCCATGCGTTCCAAAGGTTCCACAACCTCCCCGAACAGCAGCACCAGTGGGGGTCTGTGTTCAAACACAAGTCTATAGGAACCCCATTACATCCAAATGATAACACAAGCAACCCCGTTACATCCAAATGATAACACAAGCAGCCCCTTCACATCCAAATGATAACACAAGCATTCTTGTTGTTGTGTTTTTTGTTTTTTTTTGTGCAGGGTCTCACTATGTAGCTCAGACAGGCTTAGAACTCATGGTTCGTATGCCTCAGCCTTTTGAAGGCTGGGATTATAGCGCCCATGAATGACAGACTGCTCCTGAATAGATAGTATTCAGTGTCCAGTGCTAGGCAAATATCTGCATGTACTACGTGCAGCGCAAGTTCGAGAGGACATTTTGGAACACAGGTGTAACAGGGATGATCACCTGCAGTGAGCCGGCAACTCTAAAATCCTTTAACGAGATGTGAACTTCATTTGGCCACACAGCACAGTCTCTAAATGGGCAGCTGGGAGCTCATGCCAGCAATACCCATGAGTTTAGTTCTGTTTCAGCGTTCTTAGCATGGCAATGGTCACACTGTAGCTTGTAGTCTCATGTCAGAGTATGATCACTGTACCTCTAGATGTGCATCCACAGTCCAGTCATGCAGAAAACACAAAAGGAAAAGAGAAAGATGCCATCCATATTATCAGGGCAATATCCCTCTTTCCTCTAGAAACTTAGCCTTCATCCCTCATTGGGCAGAATGGCGTCAACATCTTAGCTTTGAGGAAGAAGAGGCAGAAAGAATGGAAGAGCCAGCACACCAGTGAAATCTGTGTGAACATCTTTCCCCAAAGAGTGGCTGCATGGATAAGAAAGGATAATAGAACTATATCCATAGACTTACTAGTGTGGAGGGGAAAGTTTCACGAGCCCTCCCCTTTTGGAGAAAGAAGAGGCGATGACAGACTGCTGGGAGGAGAACCGGCCTCCCCTAAGGATGCGCCCCCTTACTGATTGTTCATGCAGAGTTCAGTACTGAAATCATATCTACATAAACAAAAAACAGCCCCCGCAGGCTGCATGTACGCATTAGTGCACATACACAAACCAATAATAATCAAAGAAAAAGAGGCTATCAACTTGGAAGTGGGGAATATGGAAGGACTTTGAGTTGGAGGAGGGTTCCTGGGAGGGGCTGGAGGAAAGAAAGGGAGTTGGAGGAAGTAATGGAATTCTATTTCGATTGAATATTTTTAAAAGAAAAAAAAGAAACTGTTACATTTGTTGATTATATAAAGTTTTCATAATTTGAGCTACCTGAGCATTTTAAGGCATTTGACTGAAAATTAGTGCACTTTCTCTGAAACAGGAAGACTGGGAAGACCACTAATTTGTAGTACAACACGTGGCTCCCCTGAAGACAAATTAGGATCCAGTTGGTCAGCAGGAAGGAAGATGAGTAGGGCCTGGAAAAGCCATCCTGCCTTAAAGATGTAAGTTGCGAAATGCTTACCCTCCTCCTAACACCGTCCTCACATTTCAGCTGCAATAGACGACAGCGAAATTGAACCAGGAGCCACAAATTAACGAGTTTGTGCTTCACAATCCCACATTTGAGGAGTAGCCCCACGCGCACCACTGTCTCTGCCACCAGCTGGTTACAGGAGCTGATTTCTAATAAACACAGATTGGCAGGTGTTCGTGGAGGGAGGGGGTCAACAGTGCACCCGCACAGCTTTATTGATGCCTTGTCAATCAACTGCTCTTATTTTGTTGTTTAATTTTTTTTAAGTGCATGTAAGCACTTTCCCTGCTAATGGTTGACTTATTGAACGGCCCCACCGAATATTTCATCTCCCCCACTGGCTGCAGTGGCTGGTTATCTACTTTGTGGCTCTGAGTTGGAGGCTAAATTGACCTCATATTCATGCCCTTTTCCAGGGAAATTGCAGGGGTCTGAACAAATTCAATACTGTCCAATAAAGTGTGGCTNCCAGCCTGTTCCAAGCTCCTGCCACAGGGCTTTGGCTTTGCTGCTGACATAAAGGATGTAATCTGACAAATGGAGCATCCAGGCATATGGTCGTGTAGGTTAAACTTGCAGGAGAATCTCCTCACCTGGGAACCTGGCCTCTCCTAGAAAGCAGAGTGCTCCTCCTAAGCATGTGTAGTCCTTGCTCAGATCACACAGGTCTGGGCAGAGACCACATGGACTGACTCCCTCCCCCAGCCCCTGGCAACCAGACCTAGCCATTCCTATCGCTTCTGTGTCGTGTTCCCTTCAGACTAACTCATCCCAGCTAAATGTGCTCCTTGCCCTGAATATCCTCTGGCAGTCTCATCTGTACCTTTCCTTACCCGGAAAGCCCTTCTTTCTCCTCAGACTCACTATACCCTGCGATTCCCTTACTCATTCAAATTCTTTCAACTTTTCCACACACATCTTCAAGTCCTCATTATTTAAGGTTCCCTTTGAGCTTTCTCAATGGATGAGGTCCTGCCCTCTTAGGAAAGCTCAGTGCTGTCATTCCTGGAATCTCAGTGTGTAGTGGAGCTGACAATGATGGTAGTGATGATGATGGCTAAGATGATGATGACGACTACGATGACTGTTTCGGTGATTGTGATGCCGATGCAACGATGATGAGAACCACAATAGTGATAATGATCAGAATAATGATGGTGACAAGATGATAATGATGGTGATGACGACAGCTATGATGGTGAAGATGACAACCATGATGATGTTGACAGTGGTGTTGGTGATCACGGCAGTAGTGGTGACATTGATGACTGCTATAGTCTCAATATGAACCATACTTACACAGACTCAAATGTCGGATGTTTGATAGCCAGATGATGGGTTTCAGGGATGTGTTATATTCTGATCAATGCATTAATCCCTTGGTGAATGTACAATGCGATAGTATTCTTTACTAGGAGGTGTGGAGAAGTTGGAAGTGGGGCCTATCCAGAGAAAGTAGGCCACTAGAGCTCACCCTTGGGGCCAATATCATGCTCTGACCCCTTTCTGTATTCCCCTTCTCTGTTTCCTGTCCACCAGGAGGTGAGCAGTCTCTGCCACATGCTCCTGCTGCCATGATGGTCTCCTCACCATGAGCCCAGAATCAACAAGCCAAGAACTATGGTCTGAAGCCTTCTAAGTCAGGAGATGAAAATCCATCCTTCTTAAGTAAGTTGTTGGTGTCAGGTATTTTGTCACAGAGATGAGAAGAGGAGCAAATAAAATAAAACATCTGATGATGAAGATGGTGGAGATGGTAGAGATGGTGGAGTTGATGGAGATGGTGGAGATGGTGGAGAGGATGGAGATGGTGGAGATGGTGGAGATGGTTGAGATGGAGGCGATGATGATGGAGATGATAGAGATGGTGGAGATGGTGGAGATAGTGGAGATGGTGGAGAGGATGGAAATGGTGGAGATGGTGGAGATGGAGGAGATGATGATGGAGATGATGGAGATGGTGGAGATGGTGGAGATGGTGGAGATGAAGATGGTGGAGATGGTGGAGATGTAGGAGATGATGGAGATGGTGGAGATGTAGGAGATGATGGAGATGGTGGAGATGGTGGAGATGATGATGGAGATGGTGGAGATGGTGGAGGTGGTGGATATGATGGAGATGGTGGAGATGTTGGAGATAGTGGGGAGGATGGAGATGGTAGAGATGGTGGTGGTGATGGCGGGAATGATGGTGATGATCTGGTGACAGGGATGACACCGCTGATGGTTAAGAAAACTGTTCTCATTTATTGAGCTCTTACTGTGTGCCTGGAAAGGAGTTCTTCAAAAAATTATCCCATTTTAGAATAATTGTTATAAGTTTGTTTCCATTCATTTGTTTTTTTGCAATGACTCACTAAGGTAGGTGCTATGTTAATTACAGTTTTTACAAGGAGGTAAGGGGCTGAGAGAAGCCACTGGCTTTCTCAGCTGGCAGACAGAGGCTCATGTACTGCTATTAATGTACTATAAAGTCATACATTTGACTCCATATCCTGAGTTCTCCTCTGGTCCCAGCACCCCATGACTGCTCAGTGCAGGGATATGCCCCCTACAGCAGGAATTCTTAGTATGCAGGAGTAACGTGAGGAAGATCCTGAAATCTTGATCCTAAAGAGGCTGCACTCCATCCCAACCAACCATAGCTCGCATGTTTAAAGACATGAACAAAAAGCAAATCTAACAACGTGGAGAGAAAGGATGGCTCTGGCTGAGGCTACAGGGACAGAGAGCCGTTAACAGGCCTGCAACCCGAGAACAGCTGCAGCCACTCCTGGTGGGATATCACTGTGGTCTGAAGCTGCTCTCTTGGGAAGATTAATTCACCTGTCTGCCCAAGAACTCCCCCTTTATTGCACAGATGGACAGGCCTTGAGTCCCGGAAATGTCATCATGAGGTAGAATAGGACCAGCACCTTGTTCTGCCATTTTCTATTTGCTGGGCAGAGCTGGTTGGTAGCTGTATCAGTGCTGGAGAAGGCCCCAGGTTGGATTATGATCTGGAAGTTGGATTGAGGGAAGGGCTGCTAACTCTTCTCCTCTGGCTGGTCCCTCCCACAGTGCCATCACAACCAGCTGGCTGCTTAAGCTTGGAGCAGACCAACAGCGCAAAGGACTTGATTTCAATGCTCCAGGAGAAAAAAAGTCAGATGAACTCAGGAACCCTGGCTGTGTATTTCAAGACAACCTTATTCCATCTGAAGATTTGGGAATACTAGGCCTCATAGCCATACAGTGTGGCTGACTTTCTTATTGTAGGACAATGAATGACTTGATGATGTACATGTCCCTAAACCTCCAGGGAAGAAACCTTGATCCCGACACAATACTACACAGGAGTGGCCGATGCTGGCAAAATGACAATGTAACAGCATCACATTTCGCAGAGATATGAAGGGCAGCTCAACCCTGGGCAAGCCTACTTATTTCAGTGCTCTCTGAGCTTCCCAACATAGCCACTAGGTCCTTCTGCTTGAGCAGACCAAAGAGNCACCACCCCATTCTCTTGGGTCTCGGGAGGGCAGGCATATCTCACACTGGCTTTCAGTGTCACCAGCACGGGTACGCTCCAGCTGCCATCATAGGAATGTGTTCTTCCCTGCCCTCTGTTACTTCATTTTCCTTCCTGTCTAGTGTACCCACTTGCAAAGGGTCTACCAAGAAAGCCATTATAAACATTCTGACTCTTGAAGATGGCAAACCAAGACAAGGGGACAGAAGGTGATAGCAATGGTGACAACACTGAGGATGAACCCATGGTGGCACTATGCCAACACCCCACATTGTCATCACCCACAGGGTGCAGGCTCGAGACTCCAGATCCCAGTTTACGTAGAAGCAGAAGAATCTCTCTTCACATAAAATATCCCCCATTGCTTTACTTTTTGTAAGGGTGTCTTGAATTACTAATTTAAAATAAGAACATCTGGCTACTAATCAAACCAAATGCACTGAGATCAACCTGTGGGCAAACTCTGGCTAAAGGTAGGAAGCTGGAATGTAGGGACTACAACATGCTACCTTTTAGGATCCTGAGAGATACATGGTGTGACAAGCAGAGAGAGACAGAAGGGCCAGTCAAACTCTCAGTGAAGGGCATTAAGTCTCTAAGTGTTCCAAACTGTCATCCTCTAAGTTTATAAAACTGGAGTCCAAAGTGACAGAAGAATCCCCCGTGACCTGTCCCCATGGCATCTCATAGGGGCAGGGGAGGGGAGGATACCACCACTTTCTCCATCTGCTCCTTTGGAGGCTTAAAACCTCAAAATGGTCTCTTTGTGCCTTTGAAAGTTCTGATGAGAGTGTGCAAGTCACCACCACTTGTGAATGATCAACTGCAAGGCAATGAGCAGTTGGAGAAAATACCATCTTCCAATAAGATGCCCATTGGTTCCTGAACCAGGATGTTTACTAAGAGGCATAGCAGATAGAGATTGCCTGCCAGTGGCCCAGCTTTTCAAAGTTCCCTATCTTTTATTTTGATGTTGACAACAACACCCAGCCTCAGTTTTCTGTTTCTAATTAATATAATTAGTAGCTAGAGAGATGGTTCAATAACTTAAAGAACTTATATACAACCTGGGTATGGTTCCTAACCCTGGCACCAGGTAGGCCACAACTGCCTACCACTCCAGTTCAGGGGGATCTGGTGCCCTCTTCTGACCTCTGTGGACACCTCTATCAACATGGTACACACACGCAAACAGGCACACACACACACACACACACACACACACATGCACAAAAAATAAAAATAGGTAAGTCTTCAAAAATTGAGTTATATCAAGTTTATATATGCTGTTATTGTTATTTTATCATCATCATCACCACCACCACCACCACCATCATCATCATCTATATTATGGCTGAGAAATCAACAGCACTGCTGTCAGTGTTGAGAAAGCTTAAGTCACTGGGGTTCACTGTCCTTAAACTCAGCCTGTCTTGTGCCTGGCTTAGACCTTCAGCAAACCTTCCTTCCCATGCTGAAACCTGCCTCCATCTGCAGATGTAAAACAGCCACTTGTGGAGAAGCAATCCAGGGTGGAGAAGCAGGCAGGGTAGAGAAGCAGGCCGGGGTGGAGAAGCAGGCCAGGTGGAGAAGCTGGCCAGGTGGGCGCATCTGACTCAGAGGAGCTGGGGAAGGAGGGTGTGAAAACACACAGCTCTGAGAACAGCTTTTATAACTGAAAAATGAAAAGCAAGGACTATTTTCTATGACACAAACCATATTGAGGCCAGGCTTGGTGTCACACACCTGTAATCCTAGTTCTCAGAAGCTGAGGCAGGAGGATGTCTAGTTCAAGGCCAGTCAGAACTACAGAGTGAGACAGCCTCAACAAGCACCAAGCACAGCTTGTAGAGATCATGGCTGGTGGGACGACCAGAAGACAGTCAACTCTGCCCTTTCATAGGATGAATCCGTGGAACCCTGGGTTGGGAAGGGCTGATATTTCTCTAAATGTTAAATAGAAAACCCCATTGAGTTCATCTGTGTGTCTAGCTTCCCTTCAGAAATCTAACGACAGCTGTCATAGCTTCTCAGTCCCTCCTCTTGGGGGCGATCACTCCAGTCCTCCAGCCCCTCTCCTGTTCCTTTATATGTGCCTTCCTTTATATATGCCATGCACTTTCCAAACCGGACATTTGCCCCTGGGAAAGAATCAGAGATGACTCAGGGTTCTGTAAAGCAGCAGGGAGAGACCATTTTAGTTCATTATTTTCAGTATTAAAAACAGCAGGTACTTGATCAAGTTTAGTACAATATCAGAGCAGACACCTCAACCACCTCGTGGACACTGGGAGCATCCCCGCATCTTGGGATTATCCACTACCATGTCTCAATTCTTGCTAATGTCTCCATTGGCAAGTCTGAGAACCCCCGAGCTGGAAGGGCAAAGCCCACAGGAGAAATGAATGGGCACTGGGACTTGCATGTAATCACCCACCATGCACCCTTGACTACTGGCCCAACGCCAGGCAAGACGAGCCATGCTAGAGTAGACAGCAGGAACCACTTAAAACTTGAGACTCTTGACAGCAAAACCAGTGGGAACTGCAGAGCCCAAATCAATGCATGATTCCGGCCTCTGGTCCCCCAGGTCTGGATGGAGGCAGGTCTGCTCGATTTTTTTGTTCAGACCTCAAAATATAACATTTCTTTGAAATTTCTCTGTAATCCACAGAGCATGTGGTGAATTCTACAGTGATAATATGTTCATTTATTCATGAATTCAACAAATATTTATTGAGCCTTTGACATATGCTGAGAACACATAGAGATCCCCAGAGATACACTTTAAAAATCCAATGTATCATTAACAAACTACCATTGATGTGTGTGTGTGTGTGTGTGTGTGTGTATGCATTTGTCCATGTCTGTATGTATGGCTGATTCTCTTGAGCAGGTCAGAGGGTTCCATGGTAATCTAATTTATATTTTCTATTATTGAACCATGTGATTTCCATACAGTGTGGGAATATTCATAAATCCCCATGTTGAGTCCAAATGAGCGATGGACAATGACTGGTGGATTTCAGATTATCTAAGCTGGCATGACCTCAGCAATCACAGGAAAGATCAGTACCCAAGGCTGTCCCAGTTCAATCTGTTTTTCAAAATCATCCCAGGAAGGCATTGAAGTTCATTCTCAGTGCTCAGCTATAAAGATCAAATAAATATTCTCTGGCTCGGCCTCGAATCTTTTCAGAAGCACGAATAAGCAACTCACCAATTCACCCAGCTCAATGGGTATCAATCCTGGTAGCACCTTAAGCATTTTTGTTCATTTGTTTGTTGATGCTTGTTTATTGCTTTGTTTTGTTTCGAAGCAGAGTCTCACTAGGTAGCCCAGGCTGCCATCCTTCTGCCTCTGATATCCAAATCCTAGGGTTAGGGGCATGGAGTATCATGCCTGGATAATATCAGCATCTTTTAAAAAGAAATGGTGCCTCTGCTGACTAGTCCTATGTCAACCTGACTCAAGCTAGAATTATCTGAAAGGAGGGAATGACAGTTGAGAAAATGCCTCCATAAGATCCTGAGGTGAGGCATTTTCTTAGTGATTGATGGGGGAGGGCCCAGCCCATTGTGGATGGTTCCATCCCTGGTCTGGTGGTCCTGGCTTCTATTAAGAAAGCAGAGCCAGTAAGCAGCACCCCTCCCTGGCCTCTGCATCATCTCTTTTCTCCAGGTTTCTGCCTGTGCATTGTTGTCTTGGCTTCCTTTGATAATAAATAGCGATATGGATGTGTAAGCCAAATAAACCCCTTCCTCCAAAACTTGCCTTTCAGGCACGGTGTTCATTACAGGTGTAGAAACCCTAACTAAGACAAAGTCCAAACTCCAAACCCAGACTCTGATTCAGTTGGTCAGAATCACTGCCCATGTATCAGCTCTTTTCCGGAAAGTTCTCAGATGATTCTTTACTGTATTTATATCAGGAACCTTACTGGCAGTCATTTTGGACAGCTAGAAGGGTCTGTTTCCTGGTCCCTTTCAGCCTGGGAACTTTCAGTCACTTCTTCGCTCTGCAGTTTCTTCATCCCTCCTCTCCCTATAAATTGCATTCAGCAGCAGACAACCGGCTTTCCACGGGGCAAGCAGGAAGTTGAGAGCAACTGCAAAAGCATCTATCGTTGTCAGTTCCAGATGCTGGGTGGAGAGAATCTGATTGGTTCAGCTTTAGCCAAGGGACTGTACGCAGCTGGGGTCTGATGGTGTGAATATGGCTGCCAGGGCTTGCCTGTAGGAGGGAGAGGCTGGCCTTGGGTGCAGGGGACGTGTGTTGATGAGGTAGCCTACCTGTTAGCTTGTGCTCCCACACAGGCGGGTTTAATGAGCCTTGCCGGTGATGTGAGCATGTCTTAAGAACGGACCGACCTGTTGTTTAAAGCTAGGCATTACCTCTGGGTAGCTTGCTCCGTAGGCAGGAAGGAGAGAGGTGAGGGCTCTCTCCCTTGGGTGCCCCTGCATGCTGTCCTTGGGAGCATTTGGCACGAACACATGGCATCCTAATTACCAGCAGGACTTAATCAAAGCTATTCCCCACTGCAGGCGCGATGCTAGCCAGGAATGTCTCCAAGCTGAAATTCTTAGAATGCTTGTTTTATGAGGAACTTTTTACATGTTAACTTTTTCCAAAAGCCAGTGCAAGGAGCCGTCCCTACAGACATCTGAGAGCACTTGGCTGTCTTAATTCTCTCATGATGTTTCATTAATATCCATTTTCTCCCCATGTCCCAGCCTGGCAGGTCCCTTTACCAGTGCTCTCAGCCTCATGGCTCTTTTTTTTTTTTCACTTTAACTTTTCCCTAGAGTTCTTCCTTGTTTCCTAAGAAATTCTCCTAAATCCTCTCTATAAAAAATGGAGAACACGGAGGCCTTCATGACTCCCTCCACCCTCCACCCCCGCTTCAGGCTTGTTCCATAAGAGAAAGGTTGGAGGGGAAACACTACAGAAACAGGCCTTAATACAATTCCTTAACCTTGCCTTTGGGTTATCTCCAGTCCCAAGCTCTAGGAGTCCAGTGAGTGCTATTTTGATAGATAATCTCTCTCTTCCTTCCTTCCTTCCTCCCTCCCTCCCTCTCTCTCTCTCTCCCTTTGTCTCTCCTTTCCTCCCCCTCCCTTCCTCCACTCTCTCCCTTCTCTCCTTTCCTTTCTGTCTTTTCTTCCTTCATGAAAGGGTGTATATGCAAGAGTCTATAAAAGGCTTTGTGCACATGAATTCAGTTGCTGGCAGAGGCCAGAAGAGGGCATCAGATTGCCTGGAACTGGAGTTATACCCACTTGGGAGCCACTCAGTGTGGTTGCCGGGAGGCAATTCCCGTCCTTAAGCACTGGCCCATCTATCCCTCCCCTTACTGCCTTTTTTTTTTTATCAATACCCAAAGATTGAGACATAGTGAACTAGAGCTCATTCCCAACTGAATGGAGTCCTTCTGCCTCTGCGAGGAAGATGTGGTGCAACTAAACCTTGAAATCCAGGGCTGGCAAGACTTTTCTGAGGAAGGCTCTGTAGCAAAGGAAATAGTCCCAAGGACTGACCAATAGGTTACATAAAATTAAAGTTTCTACATAGGAAGTGAAATGATCACTGTGACAGCAGAAGCCTACAGAATAGGAGGAAGTCTTTGCCAGCTCTATCTTATTGGACAGAGGCTGATATTTAGAATATAGAAAGAACTGGGAAAAACTTAACACCAAGACCAGGTGACAGGGCTCAGCAGGTAAAGGCACATACTGACAAGCTTGATGACTTATTCAATCCTCAAGACTTCCATGGTGGAGGAGAGAACCACCTTCCATAAACTGTACTTTGACTTCCTCATAGACACCAGGCCATGTGAACTTCCCCCAATAAATAAATAGAATGCAATAAACATTTTAATTGAGTACCTAAACCATAAAATTATCAGTCAGTGAGCACACTGATGTAATGAACAGACGGTTCTCAGAAGATGAAACACCAATGACCAATGGATATTTTTTAAATGTTCAATATCCTTAGCCTGTAGGAAAATATGAATTAAAGCCACTTTGAGATTCTGTCTCACCTGAATCAGAATGAGTACGAACAAGAGAACCAAATGATGAGGAAGCTGTGAGGAAGGTAATCATTGTTCATTGTTGGTGGGAGAATGAACTAGCGCAGTTACTGTGGAAATCAGTATGGAGGCACTTCAAAAAATTAAAATAGAACTAAGTTAAGATAATTCATCTCCAGGACGGAGACCCAAAAGCTTCTCTATCCTACCACAGAGAGACTTGAGCATCCGTGTTTGTTACTGTTGTGTTGACAACAGACACCCTACAGACCCAGCCTAGATGCTCATCAAGAGAAGCATGGATAATGGCAGTATGAAGTTCATACAGAATGAAACTTGCAGGGAGATGGATGTAATGGAGAAGCGTTACATTGAGTGAGGTGGTACGGTCACAGAAAGACAAGCATCATGCGTTCCCTTACAGTCTCTCTCCTAGAACCTAATTTTAATGCTTGTTTATATAAATATGTGTTTCGGAGAGTGGGATAGACTATGGAGGTACGTAGGCCAGAATGAGGCGCCAAGGAAGGGAGGGGATGGCAAATGATCACACATGACATGGAGGCAGGACAAAGGCTCCTGGGAATGTGAACACAGAAAGGAGAGGACATGGGAAAGGGGGGCAAAGAAACATCAAAAACAAATTTTCTTCAAGCTAACGACAAGGCCCCCAAATATTCAAATTTGACTAGAACAAGCAAGATCTAAAGCTAGGGCTGCCCAACTATGAGCTCCAGGGAAGACAGCGGGCCCTCGGTGTGTTTGCCCTCCTGGCAGCTGGCACCTGCAGATACTGCAGGACAGGAGATGGGTAAGTCAGGGTATTTCTCTTTTTAAATCTCTCTCTCTCTCTCTCTCTCTCTCTCTCTAAATCATTCTTTACCTCCTTTGCTTCCCTGGTAAATGTGGGTTCTTTCCCATGACCCCCATGGCTGCACAGCCTTGAGCCATTGGTCTAGTTCCTTCTAGAAAACTGAGTCCTGAGGTTTGGTTTCACCACATCCTCTCTTCACCCCTTCCTGCCTAGACATTACAGAACATCCTTCCTGGAAGGAAATTCCTTCACAGGTCATAAGGGTTTGATATTGACCCTTGCTTGTCCCCTCCTGATTCTTCCATTGTTCATGTCTTCCCCTCAACTGAATTCTCATTTTGTACTCACTCAGAGTGCTTTCTTTTTCTAATGAACCAAGAGTAATAGTATCCACTCACTCAATATTAAAAATCTCTGCATACCTATAAGATGTTGTTTCTAAAACTATCTGCTGCAAAGAGCCATTAAGAAAATACTTCTAGTCTATCATAAGTTGGCATGTGAACCTACATGAACATACATGTTGAACATGTGTGGCGTGGGCTTGAGTCATCTGCAGTCTAGAAGCCCAAGAGTACCAAAGCTGATCTGTGTGATGTGATGGGTCTCGGTAGACTTTTGGATGCTACAGCCGTGGGTAATTGCCGTAAGAGTTCCTCACTTTGGTAGCAGCTCTTTGTTTGTAGGCTTGTATGAGAGCATGGGCCACACTCTGATTACTCATTCCTGGGCAGCACCATCCCAGAGTTTGGAGAGTGTGGGTACAGTATAGAGCTCCCATCTTGTGGGTGTTGTGCGATTCTCTGACAAGAGATGTATTTCTCACATAGAGTCTCCACACTTCCCAATGCAAAAATCACAGGTTATAAAGAGAGCAATGGTGAGCCTTCCTTACAAAGGGCCATCTTACTTTGCAGTCATTAAATCAGTCAGTCTTTAAAACATCCCAGGATGAGGATTAAATGGTCATCATATTCCTGGTTATCAATGTTTAGGGAATAATGTGAGCAGGATCACATGGCTTGAGGGGGACAGTGCCCAGATGTTTAGTTAGGATGCTGAGTGGCCGTGTTCCCTTGCACTCTTACATATCAGAGGAGGACTAAGGATCTGAATGCCAAGGAAAGCTGTACCTGGGTTATTTCCCCTGTCACCCTGAACAGGATTTGCCACCCTTAGTCCACACTGTTGTGGGATATTTGTACACTGTGGGAAGATGTATTGCTATGATTTGTGCAGTAAAGAGCTGAATGGCCCATAGCTAGGCAGGAAGAGGTTAGGGTTAAGTGAGAAGAGCTAGCTGAGACAAGCCTAAGTCAAAGGCCAAGCTTTCATAATCAAGGATCCTTAGTCCTCCTGTAATGTGTAAGAGTGGAAGACGGCTTTTGAGTTGGCGGCTGACAGAAAAGCTGCTACACCACACTGCTCCCACATTGAACCATCCCTGCCAGCCTTTCTTCAAGGCTTCCCCACTCTCTCTGATACCCTCTCTCCCTGACAATCTACAAGACACCAAATCCGTGCAGAGTGCCATTCCATCCCGCTGTCCCCAGGCTGTGTTTAGAGGCACTTTCTTGCTGTCTGCCATGCAAAAACACAGGCTTTTATAATAACCATGGCTCCTGGCACACAGCTAATATTTACTGAGCACTTCTTGGCGCCAGGCGGTGCTTTCAACTCTGTCCCCATAATAACTTATTAAATATTTGCAAAAGCAGGACTGAGTGCTTTTATTATGCTCTTTTGACAGGCGTGCAAACTTAGAAGGGAGGTTAAAAAGTTTCTTCCATGCTGAGTCAGCCCCTGCCGCGGCAACAAAGCATAAAAGACTAGGGCACTTAACCAACCGATAATCTTCCCTCCCTCATCCTGAGGCTGGAGGTCCAAGAGCACGGTGCCGGTGTGGTTCGCCTCAGTGGGTGAGTTGTTTGAAGAGGGTTAAGTGACCTCTCCCCACGCCCTATCTCCTGGTCTAACCCGGTGGTTTCTCCCACTCACATGATCAGACTACAGTGTCGTCTACCTGAACCCAGGATGACATCATGGCCCAGCCATTTCTAACACCACATCCTTGAGCCTTCAAACTGTGGGCTAAATGCACCTCTTTCTTTGAAGGCATCTTCCATGAGGACTCTACGCTCACTGATTTATCACGTCTCAAAGTCCCACCTCCGGATCCACCACACTAAGGGTAAGGATTTCAACTTAGAGATTTGGGGTGAATACAAGGAATATTCAGTACCTTGCACAAGGTTCAACAAGGGAACGCTGGCCTAGGCCTTGAACCCGTGGATTCTTGGCCACCAAAGTCTGTACTTTCAAGTAACTATGAAATAGTGAATTCCTGAACATTCAGAATCTTTCTACAGCTATTATCTATGTGTCCCAATGAAGGGAGGATATATAGTCATTGAGAATGTTGTAGGTTACAGCTAGGTAGAATGCTGGAGAACTGATAACTTCTAGATTGAAGCTTAGATGTGACATGGGGTTATTTATGTGACATGACCATCTCATTTAGCTCTTTGCACTTGTCTTCTGAGACATCCCTCCAGTCCTCCTGTTACTGCAGTGGGCTCTTCCTTCCCCTGGACATTCAAATCCACTTTGTTACATAGGCTGTCCAAGATACTCTGTACCTAAGCAGTGTAACTTCTGAGGGAGAATTGGCACTAAGAGACCTCTCAGAAGAACAGGGGAGAATGAGCCACCATCGGGATTAGCTTCTCCCTGGTATGGATGGAAACTGGAAAACAGAGATGGCTGTACTTACGTATGTTGCTCCTGGTCCATCTTCAAGTTAAACACGCTTCTCCATGGTCCTAGAGGACACAGCTATGAAGCTGTCCATCTACAGTATTTGGTCAACACTGTGGACATGGAGCATGAACTCCTGCCCTCAAGAAGGCACCGCAAAGGCAAAGTTAGCCACAGAGATGGATGAGAGAAAAGCCACAGAGGGCTGCTCAACTCAAGAGAACAGAGGAGCCCCTGACTTTATTTGTTCTGGAAAATCAGCCTTCAGGAGACTTCACCCATACCCAAGGCAGACGTTGCTAGTTGACAACACCATTCCTTCTCCAGAAAAGCAGACCAGACCCGTGCAATATAAACACCATCTGCAGATGAAGAACCAGGAGAACCACTGATGTCATTCAGAGGAAGTCTAATGGCCTGAGATCTCAGGAGCAATGGTGTGAGTCTTGATCTGAGTTCAAAAATGGAGAACCAGGAGGCCAAAGGAAGGACTGAAGGATGTTCCAGCTCAAACAGGGGGCCAGTTTGTCCTTCTCTATATTTTTGTTTTACTCAGACCTTTAGTGGTTGGGATCGCACCCACTCACATCGATGACAGTGGATTTTCTTCACTGAGCCTTCTGATTGCCTTCCAGTGTTTCTTGGAAATAACCTCACAGACATAGGGAGAAATAACATTCACCATTGCTGTGGATTAAGTGTTCTTGTGTTGGGAACTTGGTCACTAAGGTGGTGGCATTGGGAGGGGCACTGCACCCTAGGGGAGCTAAGTAGAGTGGGAAGTCTTTGGGTGACCTGAGGACATGTCCTCAGAAGGGTATAGTAAGGTATGTACACTGAGACTCCCGTCAGCTCAGGCAGGAGGATTACTGTGTGAGCCTTGGAATTCAGGAACTGTATACTAAATCAAGCTCTGCTCTTTGTAAGGTAAGTTTGCCTCCTTATCTTACCTTCATCACAGGAGCACATGGATGGTGTATCCAACTATCCGGGCATCCCATTGACCAGGCAAATTGATAAATAAAACAAACTACCCCACCCTCCTGGGAACCCAGGTGTGATTTCAGAATCTTTCCCTAAGCAAGGCTCTAAGCAGTACCTCCAGGCTTAGTTAACTTAAAACAAAACCCATTTGCCTTCCGAGTATCTCTGAACTGCTCCTTTCACAAACCAAGGAGGCTAAGAAGAAACGGAGGCAGATTGCAAAGTCACTGAGCAGGAGGGAGGGGCAGGAGTCAGGGCTCTGGATCCCAGCCAGGGCATGACCTAGCACAGCCCAGGAGTACCTGGAAGGCTGCTTCCTCATCCCCATTCCTCATCTCCACGCTCTCCATCCCACCAAGCCCTGAAGACTGTTCTGTTTGTTTTAGCGAATACACAAATCTGGTCTCTACGGGATGAGCAGTGTTAATAAAATATGCGCTCTAACTCTGTGTAACAAGGAAAATATAGAATACATTTTCTATTCCCATTGATCCCCAGGCCACTGGCAGTCCACCAACAATTGATTTAGCCATTTGATTAGTTTTGGGGGAAAACATTATATTTTAATGGAGTATATATAATTCTAAGTTACCACTTTGAAGTTGAACCAAATATTAAAATTACCTCTTTTTATGGATACTGCGTAGCTATGAAGCTATCTAATTGCAGCCTGGGCTTTGGTAAGTGGTTTGAACTGGAGAAGCAATTTCCGAAATGCTGTCTGCGTGTGCCTGGAGGTTGCCAGGCCAGGCAACCCCGGTGACAAACCAGAAGATACAGATGGTTGTGGTTACTGTCATACCCCATGTAGGACCCACACTCAACCGATACAAAGCTCAGTAGTGAGTCATGTGGGCTGTCTCCCTTCTCAGAGACTCCCAGGCCCATCTCTGTCTCCCTGTCTCTGTGAACCTCCAAATCCAAGGCCATCAACGTTTAGCCAGATGTCCAGAGGAGGCTTTCAAACAGATGACCCTGACTTGGAACATCTGTTTTCCTCCCAGCAGTCAGAGGTTGCTCTAACTATAAAGCTCACATCAGTTCACACAAGGGGCCAGGTTTTTGCCTAAATCCCATCATGGACACCTTTTACTTAAGGCACAGCCATCAAGTTGCAGCCCGAATTCAAATCTGGCCTGTCTCCCTGTTCTTGCAGATTGTTGTTTTAGAATATTGCCCTCCATTCGTGCTGCGGGAAGGTGTAGAGCTAACAACTACCCACTTACTGGGGTGCAACCTCATAGTCTATTTACCTGGATGCAGAAGCGCGTCCGGCCCCTTCCTCTCTGCTTTTCACCCTGGACCCCGGTTTTGCTGTTTTGGTTTGTTTAGATCTCATCTTTATCCGTCGTTCATGCAGAGAATCCTGATTTGTAAGTTTTATCTATTAATAAATACCTATATATTTCTTAGTTCTGAGGTACTATGGGATTCCTTTTATTAAGCGCCCGATCTCTCCGACCATCACTTGGCGCCCAACCAAGTGGGTTTGAACCCCACCCCTCCTCCCANCCACCCCGTCCTCAAGGCTGGAGGTTGAGTCCTCCCACGGCCCAGGCAGATTTGCTTTTTCCTGACTTCTCTTTTCATTTTCGGACTCTTTTTTCTCTCTCCTGTCTGCACATCCTCAATGGCATCAGGAATCATCTAGAGAAAAGACAAGAGCCTTTGAAGGGAAGTTTGAACAACTACACACAAGGTCCCAGCCTGTGAGGTGGGGAGGGCGGAGGGACAGAAGTGCAGGGCTGGAGGGGGTGAATGCCACTACTACCGAGCAGTGGCCACATGCAGGTCCCAATAGCCCTAGGAGACAAGCACGGAAGCTGATACTCAGAGATGGTCTAGGATTTGCCCAAGGTCATACAGCCAGTGTTTAGAGGAACTGGTCCACTTCCCAGTCTTTTGCTGTGAGCCATTTCAGAGTATTGTCCAGAAGAGAGAGAGAGACATGGCAGGAGACTGGCTTTGGATGTGCTGAGGTGAACGGATAGGACGGTATACTTATGACTTTTCTCTTCAGTAGACTTGAGGATGGGTGTAGTTGTCCAAAAGGGCATCAGGCTTGACTTTCTGGGGTTAGAAGTACTTGATAAAGATGGGACATGGCAGTCTGGAGCTCTTAGAGAGGAGAGAGCCCCAGTTCCTTCCTCTGTACCATGTTCAGCCTGCTCCTGAGACTGTCAGGACCATCAACCATGGCCCCTGTCTGCTGATGGGTCCTGTTCTCCAGCTAGATGGCTAGTTCTGTAGGACAAAGGCAAAGAGCTTCAAAGTACCAGGTCTCCCTCCCTATGTCTCACAGCAGGGCCTTCATAGGGGAACTTGATGACATACCAGTGGTACCTATCTAGACTCTCAACCTGTGGGCTGTGACCACTGTGTGTAGGGGTGTGTGTGTGTGTGTGTGTGTGTGTGTTTCAGGGGGGAGAATCCAATGACCTTTTCACTGGAATTGCCTGAGACCACCAGAAAACACAGATATTTACATTATGATTCCCAACAGTAGCAAAATTACAGTTATGAGGTAGCAATAAAAATGATTTTAAGCCTGGGGGCTCACAACATGAGGAGCTGTATTAAAGGGTAGCAGTGTTCAGAAGGTTGAGAACCACTGCTTTAAGTACCCATCCCAAAGAGCCCACCTGCCCATCATCTGGTTCAGTGCCCATATAGAGAAACCACACTGAAGAGCCTGACCACTGGCTCTATGTGACCCTAGAGCTGATTCCACAGCTCACCTGTGCTCCAGCCTCATTGACTTCAGGAAATGTGCACCTGCCCGGGGGTGGGCAGTATCTTGCAAATTACCTTCCTCCCTCAGCACCTCTCCCAGGCTGATTCCACAGGAAGCCAGACTTCTGCTTCCACACGCACCACAGCAGCCCCCCGCCCCAGCTCTACTCTTCCGCCTGTGAAGCCTGAGCCTAACAGGCTGCCTTTCATCTGCATTCAGATACATATTGTATTGGGTAGGTGACATCAAAAAGACTGTGTCATTACATATTCTATTTCTGAGCGGAGAAAAGTAGCCCCTTGCTTTATTAGCGTGGCAAATGTTGACTCTAGTAATGAAAAATGCAGAAATGCCAGGCAATTTTTTGATGAATAGGTAATAGAGAAGAGGCCTGAATGAGGAAGAGTAATTTCTCTTTGGGGCCTCTGTCACAAGGATGTAAAGTCCCTGTGTGGGGCCACCCTCTCTCCCTGCAGGCCTGTGTGGATCTAGAGATCCCCAGATATGAGACCAGCTGCAGGGGCCCAAGCTCTCATTATGAGCCGGCATCTGCCACACATCCTCACTCCTGCCTAACTCCAGAGCAGGGATGTTGGGCACTAACTCCAAGCATTGGGTTTTAAGATCCTTAGGGACAGACAGCCCTCAGCCCCAGGTGTGCTCGGCCCTTGACAGTCACCATCTTGGGAGATCCCATGGGGGCACACAGCTAATGGGGAGGTTCAGCTATCCTCCTTTCCTGTGAGCAGACACTGACTTGGGCCTCATTTTTATAAGTTACCTCAGGGCAAGTGGTTAGAGTTTAACCTGGAACTCAGTCTTCAGAGGAAGCTGAGGCGTCACCCGAACAGGATCACATCAGCATCCATTAAGGCCTAAGGCAAGAAAACCTTGGTTGGACTAAGGCCATTCATTCCCCAAACTTATATGGAACCCAAATCCCTTCAGCCTGTAGAAGAGGTGCTGATGACAGGATGGCCACCCCAGAGGATGCAACAGGGATTTCTGGGAAGGAAGAATGGCCTTGCAAGTGTAGGCTAATCTTCTGCAACCGTGACTTGACTATCCAAATGCATGCCTTTGGTGAGTTCCATCATCCCTGAAAACTAGAACTCCTTCTGACTGTGTTTACCGTTGCTGTGGCAAAATACCAGAGACTGGGAAATATAGAGGGAATAAAAATTTTGTTTGCCTCACAATTCTGGTTGCTGGGAATTCCAAGATTCTGGTGCTGGTACCTAGCAGCTTCTAGTATACCTTCCTGTTGCACTGTAACGGGGTACAAGGTATCACATGACAGACAGATCATGTGAGCTAGTTCAGGGTGTACCCTTCTTAGAAAGCCACCCAGGCCACTCTGGACCCCATCTAAACCAAGCCCCCTTCCAAAGGTCCCACTCCCACAGCCCATCCACCCCAATTCTAGCAATGATGGCCCCAGCCCATGAAACTGGGAACACCTTCAAACCACAGCAGAACCGTAGATGGGATGGGCAGTCCCTCAGTGGCACTTTCTTGTATGAATGGAGTGATACTGGAAGGGACAGTAGAACAAGGAGGCACCCAGTCAGGCACACTCCCTGCCTCTGCATGAATCACAGTGGTTAAGTATGGACACTGACCAAAGTCAGTGCCGAGTAGCGTATCTATTGCTGATCAAACACTGTGACTGTGGCAACTTGTAAAAGAAAGAGTTTAATTGGGCAAACACAAAAGGCTTAGAGTTTACAGTGGTGAAACAGGCACAGAGGTAGGGGCTGGAGGAAAAGCTTAGAGATCGCATCTTGAACTGCAAGCAGCAGGCAGAGATCATGCCAGGAATGGGTTGAAACCTCAACTCCCACACCCACCGACACACCTCCTTCAACATAGCCACACCTCTTAAACCTTCCCAAGCAATTTCACCAACTGGGAGCCAACTATTCAAGTGTATAAGCCTACAGGGGTCATTCTCATTCAGACCACGATGTTCTATTTCCTGGCCTCTATGGGCTCACGGCCATATCAAGTACAAAATACATTTAGCCCAGAGACTTGCTAGACAAGGAGAGCAAGGAGAGGCTTCAGGCGGAGGGAGACGGAGAGGATGAAGGAAGGAAAGCTGAGGTTACTTGGTCCAAGGTGCGCGGAAGAAGAGGTGGAGCACTGGAGCTGCTGGGAACCAATCCAGGTCTTCCCCGCTCTTATCTGGCTCACTGGGTACAGATGCCCCTTTTGAGAAGGTTCTCATAGGATGAGCCACATCCTATCTCATTCTGCTTTTAAAAGTAAGTATTGCTTTGGAGGCACAGGAGTCCCTGACAGCACCTGAAAATGGGTCTAAGGAAATGCAGTGTCCCCTGAGTGCATCTGATGTCACTCTTCCAGCAATGGAATCTTGAAACTCAGCTGTGCAGTTAGGTTGAACTGATGATTCTGTCCCAGGAGAGATGGGGGAGAGGCTGTCCTGTGTGCTGTAAACCCTTCCCATCATGCCTGCTCAGCACCAACTGCATGCCAGGAGCATGCGCCTCCCATCACCCCTGCTCAGCATCAGCCAGATGCCAGGAGCACACGCCTTCTACTGTATCTCATCAACTGAAAGTGCTTCAGACACTGTCCAATTTTAAGAGTTTGGGGTAGTTTCATTTTCTCAGCTACAGGTTTAATTTAACACAGACCTATAACTGCAGATGACTTGCCCTTTTGTGTAATTCCTTCCCCTACTTTTTGTGTGTTGAAGCAAGCCCTATATCCTACACTGAATCCCAGCCCGGAGCGCTATGATGGAGCCTTACAGAGGTGACGAAGTTAACACACTGCGGGTAGCATAGACTCTAAGTCAACATGACTTTGGTTTATAAGATGGGGAAATGTGAATACAGAGAGGCAAACATGGGGACACCGCCAGGGGAAGGTGAGGGCTGAAGCTGGAAACACCAAAACTTCTCACCCAGCAGGACAAGAACCAAGCCCACCATCATCCCAGTCTCGGACACAACTGGTGACACAGAGAGCCTGGCACGTTCTTCCTAAGCACACGGCAAACCAGTTCCCACTGCACGTTCTTCCTAAGAACATGGCAAACCAGTTCCCACTGCACGTTCTTCCTAAGCACACAGCAAACCAGTTCCCACTGCACGTTCTTCCTAAGCACACAGCAACCCAGTTCCCACTGCACGTTCTTCCTAAGCACATGGCGACCCAGTTCCCACTGCATGTTCTTCCTAAGCACATGGCGACCCAGTTCCCACTGCACGTTCTTCCTGGACAAACAGCAAACCAGTTCCCACTGCATGTTCTTCCTAAACACATGGCAAACCGGTTTCCACTGAACATTCTTCCTAAACACTTGGCAAACCAGTTCCCATTGCACGTTCTTCCTGAACACACAGCAAACCAGTCTTGT
>LOEQ01000604.1:101437-117299 GCA_001685075.1 Bramus lutescens | reverse complement strand
AGAAGAAGAAGAAGAAGAAGAAGAAGAAGAAGAAGAAGAAGAAGAAGAAGAAGAAGACGACAAGGAGGAAGAAGAGAATCCGCCTTTCTTGCACTCATGTGTTAATAAACTGTTTGAGATCCACACAGCAAGACAACAAAATTATTATGAGGCTCAGAGAGAAACACTGGTCCAATCCCTAGTCAGGTCTGGGGACGTCTGCAGGCTGCAGGAGGTGGCTCTCCAAGAAGGCTTTAATGGGCTCCTCATCGCATCACGTGCCGCTCAAAGGCCAGCCCCCTGGACGGTGGCATGCAAACTCCTCTCCCAAGCAGCTTCCCTTGAAGAGCATTGCTACACAATCATTACAAATTGATTGCAAAAGAGCTAACAATCATGATTAAATCATTAAATTCTTGTCTACGCTTCAGAGAGCTGTGAGAAAATTAACTTCCCACCAACCTCATTTTTTCCTGAACATGAAATAATGATTTTCTGCCCGTCTAATTACAAAGCCAACATCTGATCAAGCCAGCATCCAGAGGGGATTATCGCATGCACGAGTATTAGACCTCATTACCAGCTTGACTGCAAAATTATTACATCTTGTAATTGGATGGTGAGATTTATATACAGATCGGCCCGGTTTCTGTAAGATTGTAATTACAAGCTTCGTTGGTTAGCTACTTATCACTCAGCACAGAAGAGAGGAAAATAAGCAACAGAAAAGGCATTTCATTAACCCATAACCCTATCAAGGGAAAGCCACTGTAACACCCATGTCTGCATTAGGGAGAACAGCTAAATTCACAGATGAAACAATTTATTATGCTCTTTGCAAATGGGATTGCATTTTGTTTAACCCCTAATGAACTCTTTGGGTAAAGTGTCTGAACAAACCATTCATTTTATAGACAACTGGGTTCAATACAGTAATTATAAGGGGTAACTGACTGAGATAAATGTTCACCTGCTTAGAAGCAGTTGATTAGAAGGACAATTGCTGGGTACTGGGCTCTGCCACCAAGGGCCCTGGCTGCAATGATCTTGGCTTCCCAGAGCTGCAGGAGGCAGTGGCTCTCCCAGCAAATCCACCCCTGCATCAAGGAGCTTGGCTGAAAGGAGGATGTTTGATAAAATTGCAAAGGCGACAGACAGCATTTAACAATTTTAAAGGTGCGGATGCAGAACACAGAAATTTAAATGGGGCTTGATGAAGGCTCCTGGAAAGTTTCAGATCCATGACATAAATGAAATGTTACCTTTTCACATGTTTGACAATCAACAATGGGCCTCACACAAGGTCACAAAGTGGGTCCCACAGTGTGTGGTACTGAGGAAAGATTGCCACTTTGTGGGTTATTTTTCAGTATAAACTAGGGCGTATATGCTCTTTCACGAAGTCACCAAACTTAATCCCACACCCTGTTTGCTGATGAGGTGCTTTCTTTCCTCACTTGATAAAACCATAGGAAATCCAAACATGAATATTCATAAAGTTTTATTAGCACACAGTCGTGCTCACTGGCCTGTGTCTTCTATGGCTGCTTTCTGCTTACAAAGGCAGGTATGGAAAAAGCAGCAGCAAAGTTTATTGTGTAGTCCTTTAAGAAACACCCCATGACTACTGGTTACTGTGACTGGTATAAGGTGAGACTCAATATCCAGTCCAAGCCAGGAGCTGAAATCCAGGGCCTGTGGGTGGAGTCAGGACACTTCCTTGTATGGAGCTGGGCAGCTGAATTTAAGCAGCCTGGTGATGAAGCCACCAGGGAGGACAGAGACATTGATAATAGAGAGACACCAGGTCCTGCCATTTTTGGGCCCTATGAATCCACATGTATCTTATTCTGATTACTCTCAGTTTTTCTTATTTTATGAGCTAATGAAGTATCTTACTTTGCTTGAAGGGTCAAGCATATTATTCTTATTTTTGGATTTTAGTAGTGCTGGTCATTGAACCCAGGACCCCACACATGTCAAGCAAGTACTCTGTCACAGAGCTATATCCCCAGACCTCTTTTTATTTTGACACAGGCGTTTACTAGGTTGCCTAAATTGGTCTCAAACATGTATCCTCCTGCCTCAGCCTTCACAATCACCAGATCTTTGAGTAAAACATCTATGTCTGTCCTCCCCTTCCCTCTTTATAAATTGCCTGTTCTGGGGCTGGAGAGATGGCTCAGGGGTTAAGAGCACTTGGTGCTCTTGCAGAGGACCTGGGTTCAATTCCCGTGGTGACTTACAATCACCTATAACTCCAGTTCTAGGGGAAGCAGTGTCTTCTGATTTTCATGGGCACCAGGCATACATGTGGTACACTGTGCATGCAGACAAAATACTCATACACAAAAGAAAATTTTAGAACCTAAAAGAATTTTTCAAAGTTTCCTGGTGATAGGCGTCCAGCTAGAGCGACAGAAAAACACTGACATGGGAACTGGATTCTGCCAATCATCACAAGAATCGGGAAGTAGATCCCTCCCCAGCGAAGCTCTCAGAGGAGATCTCACCTAGCCAAGGCAATCTCCAGAGAGATCAGTTCTCTGGTCCAGATCTTTGACTCATAGAAACTTGAGGAAATATGTTCTTTGACGCTAAATTTACAGTTCTTTGTTACACACAGAAAGATGACTAACACAGCCCCAGTCACCTCAGTTGCCTTCTTGGAACCCAACTTTGCTCTAGGAGTTCACGTAAAGGAGGAGCAAACACCAGCTAGCATCAGGCCTGGGTAAAGCAGCTGGGTGGAGTATGAAGTCACTGCTGGTCTAGGGTTGGGTTTCCTGTGGGTGCCTCCCAAGTACATCCTTCAAAGTGACATCCATCGAGTAAGAGAAGGTTTTGATGTCCAGGTTTATGGCTACCAAATATCCATACCACCCTAATGAGAAAAAAATGACTGCACACACCAAACACACATACTCACACATGAATATACACATGTATGCATATACATATATACATCGCACACACTATATTCACACACACATACACACACTCACACATGAATATACACACACGTGCATATACATAAATACACCACACACTACATTCACACACACATACGCACACTCATACATGAATATACACACATGCGCATATACATATATACATCACACATACCCTACATCCACACATGCATACACACGCATACACACACTCACACATGTGCAGGCAAACATATGATATACCTCATATCCTACTCTTTATTTATCACACTGATTACCACAAGAATGCTCCATGAGGGTCACAAGGCTGCTTTGTGATCATCACTATTATGTGAATTGTGGCGTGTCACTCCACAGTCGTGTTGGAACCCAGTGGTATAAGATGTGGGGCCATCAGAAATAGGACTTGTGTTTTTATGAGAGAACTTCAAGGCAAATATTCGCCTTTTCCACCCTGAGCCTGCACACCATCAAGTCTGCTGTTAGCCAATTGTGACCTCCCACGGTGAGAAATAAATGCCTAGTGCTTTCAAATTACCTAGGTTTAGGTGTTTTGTTATAGCGAGGTGAATGGGCTGAGCCAACTGCTATAGCCCAGAGTCTCTGCATCAGTGGTTTAGGGAGTAAATGGATTGTCTATGCACATTACAATCCACGCACACTCAGAAAAGAAAATTTTTGTTTGAATGACAAGGAGAAGAAAAGAACAATATTTGCTTGTGTTGTTCTGATCATGAGGGCCTCTTTGGATGGTGCCCCTCACGGCACCATATGCTCTTGGAGGCTGATATGAGCAACAAGGAGAGAAACTCAGTTGGCCAGTGTCTTCCAGCTCCTATGAGGTGGCCTCTGCTTCACTCTGTAACGGAGCTGGACAAAGCCCATGTGGGAAGAGGGAATGACAGCCCAGCATACTCTTCTTTCCTCCTGGGGGCATAGTCACTACTGCCTTTAATCATGGTTTCTTTGGGAAAATTGTCCTTAGCCACTTGTCATTTTTGCAAAGCTGGGTTTAATTAATACAAGATAAAATAATCTGTAAGTCCAAATACCTCGGCACTTGGAAAACACAACCCGTGATGTGTTGAAACCAAGTCAGAAACAAAGCACTGATGGAGACCCCGCCTTCCCTCTGCAGGGTGACTGCCCTCCAGCGTCTGGGTAGAGTTGGCATCCAGCATCCGTGTTCCCTTCACCACAGTTGTTAGTAAAGGGATGGCGTGTTAGGGATTGCCAGAATTTCCTTTCTGTTTTGTAGGATGGGGTGTGCTCGTTAGTGTTTTGTCGACTTGATGCAAACTCACGTCATCTAGGAAGAGGAACTTCAGCTGAGGAAATTCCTCCATCAGATTGGCCTGCATACAAGTATAGGAGGCATTTCTTTTTATTAATGATTGATGTGGGAGGGCCTGGCTTATTGCGGGTGGTACCATTCCTGGGCAGGTGGTTCTGGGTTCTATATGGAAGCAAGCTGAGCAAGCCATGGGGAGCAAGCCAGTAAATTACATTCCTCCACGGCTCTGCTTGAGTTCCTGCCTTGGCTTCCCTTTGTGATGGACTGGGACATGTATACTCAATAAGCACATTGCTTCCCGAGTTGTTTTTGGTCATGGCATTTAACACAGCAATATAAGTCAAATACATAGGGTCTTCTTAGTGATCACCTGACTGTGTCCTTCTGGTCAACCCAGACAGGAGTCACAAGAACTGAGGGAGATGCTCTTTAAGGGGTAGCTGTCCCAAGCCTTTTAGAATTGTGGCCTAGTAGCCATTTTAGCACAGCCAGAGACTTAGAGGGCCACACTCTGCGGGACAGAGGCTTGTGCTTGAGGCTTCAGAAGCCAGAGACTTAAAGACTCAGGTATTCAAGTGGAGGCTTATTGCTCTGGACTTGAGCCAGCAGTGGTCCTTGACAGCTATTCTAATCCTGAGCTTTCCATTTTAGTGAGCAATAGTGGGCGGCAGCAGGCAATGCCTGCTGATGTTGCAGTTCCTGAGCAGGCTGTGGGTGCTGGAGCCCTTAGTTCCTATGGCAGTTAGAGTTTCAGCTCTTGGGTCTAGGATATAAAATTCAAAAACTTCAGTGTTTCAAAGGCGGCAAAATACTCTAAAATGACTGTAATGATGGGCACTCACACCCATGAATGTAGTAGAAATCAACGAATTGTGTATTTATTTTAAATAGATGAATTATGAGGTATAGGAACAGCATCTTCATAAAGCTGTCAGTATTTAAATAGATATTATTTCCTACTGTCTGGGGCTGCAGCAACCATGATACAGCTTTGGCAAATCCATGAATACGGGTCAGAAAGGCAGAAGAACTACCCAGTCTTGTCGCTGAAATATCTTCTTACTACCGCTGCACTTCAATTACACAAGCAAGAAAATATTTACCGCTTTTGAAAGTACCGTGTAGAAAAGTTCTGAAGTTGCTGTCTCGTATTATATTGAGTCATTTCCTCAGAAGACCACAGGACAAGAGTCACAAATCTGTACAGAGTCTGCGCAGCCACCACTGTCACCAAGGCCACTGCACCTGTCAGTATCTGCAGCTTTCTACGTGGTAGATCCCATTTCAGTCTAGATCCTGTATGTGGGAGGCTCGTGCTTCCTGCTTGAGCTTCTTCCTGCCTTGTGGTGGGCTGGGGCAGTGTGCTGAGGCATGACCAAGAAGGGATGGCTGGGAATCAGATGTGTTGCCCCCAGCTAGACAATGAATACTGGCAGAAGACCCTCAGGAGCCCCCTTATTTTCTTCTTCCCATCAACAGAACACATCCAAGCAGGGGCTGCTCTGCTGGCTTGGTCCTGTAGTCCAGATGAAGTAGAATGAGCCCCAGGTTTCAAGCAGTAGATGGTTGGACTCAGGAGGAAAGAAATCTGTTACTTTAAGCCACTCTGATTTGGGGATTGTTTGTCAACAAGGCACAGTCGTTGCTGACTGATACAACTACCAGCAAGAAGATGATCTATTTAAAGTTTTCTCTTTGAGTTTTAAACACACACTCTAGTATATCAGTGTTTCTTTGAATAGTAAAATACATATCCCAAGGCTTTAAGAAGAAACTGCTTGTTTATTTGTTGTTTTGCATATCTCCCGAGACTGTGTCTGGTGAAGACAAAACTCAGTGTAAAAAACAGTGTTTTTCAATCTTGGGGTCAAACTGAAGGCTCTAAATCCTAGCTGAGCCCATGTCAAGACTTTGAAGAATTATTCAGAGTGTCTGGGTGTGTCTTTAGCTAGCACACTTGGGTAAGCAGATGAAAGACTCTGTCTCACCAGGTACCTGATGTGTTATAAACAAGGACACCGAGAGTTCATCGAGAGCAATGAAAGGGGAAACAAGGCGCCTCCTTCTGGCTTGAATCTTGAAGGCTCCCAGGCATCTGTATGTCAAAGGCTTGGGTCCCAAGGAGTGGGAGAATGTGGGGTCTTTAGGAGGGAAGGGTTAGCATCCCAAAGAGATTATAGAGTCCTGGTGTTTTTCCTTTTCTTCTTCTCATTTGCAATGAGGCAAGCAGTATTGCTCCCCATGTACTCACAACTGTGTACCCACAACTGTGTACCCACAACTGCATTAAAGGCCCCAGAGTAATGGGGCCAGATGACCATGGGCTGAAGCTCCCAAGCCTAGCCAAGCTGAATCTCTCTCTCTCCACCTTTGTTCACTCTACTGACTAACACCTGCTTTTGCAGTCACCCTTGAGAGCAAATCAATATTGTTGGAGTGGAGTTTAGAGTGGTTATTAAGCCTCGACTTCCTTATCTGGAATTCCCAGAGTGAAATCACAGTAGCATTTATTCCAGACCATGACTACAAGAATAGAAGGAGGCGAGGAGCCTGGACCTGTGGAGCCTGGACAGCAGCTAGTTGCAAAATAGGTTAGCTGCTACTCCTAATATCTGAGATAATATTAAAATTGCCAGGTAGACAATGTGAAACCAGTGGTCATAGGATCTAATGGTATCAGAAGACAGAGAAGCACACTCCTTAACTCAACCAGTCATATTATACATCAGTGTTTTTCCTTCTAGAAGATACATTGAAAATGGGCACACCATCAGGATCCATGCTCTTGCATTATAAATCCCATAGAAATAGGTAGAAACGTTCACAAAATTGTACATGAAGAGCATGAACAAAACCACTTTTAATAAATCTTACTGAGAGAACATCAGAAGTTTTCAAACTTTATGATTGAAATTCACACATGGACATGGAGTGCCACAATTCAGCATGCACACAGTTGCCCAACTGCATACAGTCTTTATGAAAAATTCCATCTCTACTGTTGCTAATGTTTTTTGCTTTCTATTCAATATCATACTTTCTCATTCTACTTATTTATAAATATTGATCTTTACCCACTAAAATCTTTAATCCTCTGAGGACTCTCAACCAACAGTTTGAAAAATAAGTTTTCCATGTGTGGTGTTTACAAATTTTTCCTTATAGTTCATGTTCACTGACGTGGAGAGATATTCACAGTACAGTGGCAAATTAAAAGTCTGCTACAAAATAGAATGAGAAATATTATCATAAGTGGACTGTGTATTAGTGTGATCTTAGTCAACAAGAAAACAGCCAGAAATAATACACAACAGTCTTCAGAACAGCAAATCTGTACATTTAAGAATAATTTAATGTTCTTTTGACTGTGTTTTCTAGGTTTTTTTTTAAAGAAATACCCTACTATAAAATTTTAAACTGGATTTGATCCATGGAATAATGACCAGCAAGCTACGGGCTCTTCAGAAAGGAGTGCAAGCCAGGCAGTGGTGGTGCGTGCCTTTAATCCTAGCACTCAGGAGGCAGAGGTAGGCAGATCTCTGTGAATTCAGGACCAGCCTGGTCTACAAGAACTAGTTCCAGGACAGGCTCCAAAGTTGCAGAGAAACCCAGTCTCAAATAATGAAGAAAAAAAAAAACAAAACAAGAAACAAAAGTCCAGAAAGGAGTGCAGAGGACTCCTCACTGCCTGTGTTCTCCCTCCCTTCCTTCTGTCCTCCCTCACCCCCTATTTCCATTTGGTACCCCTTCTAATAAACACTCTGACAACACCACTCCATGCCAGGAAAGATAAGGAGTGGGAGCTAGGAAGGTATGGGAAAGGCTGGGGAGGGCTGGGGAGCCTTGATCCACACTGGAGCCCAGGTGCTGTGGGATGGAACCTTTCCAGGGCGGAGGAAGTTGAACTTGCCCATGCTTGACTTTAGCTTTATTTGGTTAGTTTTTGTTGCTGGTAATAATTTTTATTTTATTTTTATTATTATTATTTTTGGCTAGAACCTCAATAGATCCCATTTAGTTCAAGACATTTGTGAAGCAACAACTCCTTTGGGTCATGAGGCAGTTGAATGACCATGCCAAGCTGTCCAATTTCCCCTTTCTTTAGATTTTATCAGTATTCCATAAAGACATGGCTCTGGTTTTTCCTTTGGAGTAAATTACCTGGTGTCCTGGTCCCCACATTTCTTGCCCCTCCAGGCATCCTCCTCCTCTCCAAAGCTCAAGACAGTCAGACTGTGGAAAAGAACTGACCAGGAACCAAGCTGCCCTAGGAGCTCCTGTTAGAGTCTGCGTCATCACCCTTGGTAAGCATGGGTCACGGAGCAGGATGCTGCATCTTGGAGAACAGGGGGCCTGCTTCAGCATCTGAATGGTCGTGGAGGGCCAGGGGCAAGGGGTCCTGTGAAGATTCTGGGTACAGAAAAGAACACGTCTCAAAATACCCACAGACACCTGATAGTTAGAGAAGGAAGGGCTGGCTTGTTCTGAGATGACAAGACCATGGGGTCTGGAATATGACCAAGGCTGTGTGTCCCTTTCAAGATTACAACTGTGAAGTCTGCGGCCAAATCATTCAGGCTGTGGTGGCCTTCTTCAGGGATTTGGGTCTTCATTCTAAGTGTGAAAATGTGCTATGCAGCAAGGATCGATGTCAACCAGACACACTTTCTTTTTGTGGTATCATAGTTTGATGCTGAAATGTTCCCTATAACGTCCCCACAGGCTTGTGTTTTGAACATTCAATGTCCAGCTTGGGGTGCGGTTATGACATGGAACCTTCAGGAGGTGGGGCCTGGCCAGAATAACAGGTCATTGGGAACCTATCATTAAAGGTAGAGCCCATCCCCAGGCTCCAGTCTTGCTCTGTCTGCTTCCTGGTCTGTGGTCATGTGAACAGCTTTCCCTGTGTAATCTATTCACTGAGCCACTCAGTCATGCCTCACCTGTCACAGGGGACCCAACACCTCTGAAACTGTGAACCCCAATAAATCCTTCCTCCTTGAGTTGTTTCTGTCGAGCAGAGTGGTCACAGTGAAGAGACATAGTCCAGAAAGCATGTTTCCACACAACCGTTTCTGGTTCTAAGACCACCTAGAGGGATGGCTTCTGAAGGCTCTGTAAGTAGCCATGGCAAGTCTGATTATCAAACTGGTTGTTGCAGCAAAAATTCCCAACTGATGAAGCTGAAGAAGAGGGTAGAGCAGCCACTCATGAGCCTCGGCCATTCACACATTTGTGCTAACTAAAAGCCCAGACTTCAGTCCTGCATAGCTGCTGACTTTTCTTCACCGCCTTCTGCCCTCCTTCCCTTGGCCTGGCCAGCCAACATCAACAGGGCCGAGAGCCTTGAAAATGATGAGCGTCCCCACAGCCAGCTACCTACTGTTGATTGACATGCAGTCTGCGAGACACGGTCCTGAGCTCAGGAAACCTGAGCCCTCTCCTGGTGACAGCGGTCTCCTTGGCCAGGTCTGCAGAAGCTGTGGGAGAACCTCGGGCTGCCAGAGAGCAGTGTGGGGTGGCAGGTTATGGCTGGCAGTAGTGATCTGCTGTGGTTGGTGACATGAGCCCCTTCAATGGTGACATCTCTCTCATTTAAAAACAGCTCATCAGGGCGCCCATGCATGAAAGATTGGCAGAGATATTCAGAATTGGTCACTGGCCAGTTCCTTAAAGGCCTGTATACTCTTCTTAACTTCCTCAGATAGGTGTCTACTGCTGACGAACATTACAAAACATGAGTACCCATTCCTGTTGATAGATGCTCCTGTTCTGCACACCTGGCCCCATCCTGGGGCTAATTCACTAGCCCTTCCCAGCACCTATAGGGTAGTTACAATAATAAGATAAATATTATTAATAATTAAATACTATGATAAGTATTGATAAGTTATTATCATTAGCTCTTCCGAGCTGGGAACCAAAGTCACAAGGCTAGATTTGGCAGAACCAGGATTCAAACTGGGTCCATGTTAAAGTCAAAGCTGCAAATGTCCAGGAAGGTAGGAATGCTTCAGCCTGGGCAGGGGGCTGCACCCTCAACGCTGGGGCCATAAAGGAAGGTGGGAGATGGGAGATCATCCTCCAACCCCACCCTACCCCTACACAGTCACAGTCAATCAATATGGGCTTACATTTTATGAGACAAGGAGTTAACTTGTTCAATTATGGGGGAGACAGCTCTTTTCTCTCGTAACAAGTAATCTGAGTAGGGAAATCGATCCTGAGACGCCCCATGCACGCTGACTAATTTTATATTATCTTTAGCCAATGGGTGGGCACCGAGTAATGGAGTTGTTGTTACAGTTCATTATGGAGGGCGGGGATCAATAGTGGGACAATCTGTGGCTCAGCATCCCAGCTGTGGCAGTGACAGGCGCCTGGGCTTAGATTGGGGAGCGTCAGGTCTATGTGTGCTCTCTGCTCAAACACAGCCACCTCCCCCATAGTTCTCTAGACAGAAACCCCAGGGACCTTCCTAGAGCCCAAGCCCCTTGTCTGCAGCAGACAGAGGCCACCACAGACACAGGAGATGGAAACAGAGAGCAAAGCCTCTGGTACCACAAGGCCAGGTTTGTGACCACCAACCCTCTTCCTGGTGGCCTTTGGACAGAATGCAGGGTTTGGTCTGGCAGGGAGTCATCATTGGTACCTTGGTAACCTGGATCACTAATTCATGTTTTCCTTCTTAGACTCATGCTGAGTGACAGACAGGGTGTCTCTATGCTCTCTGTTTTTGGGTTGAGATATTGACCCTTCAGTCCCTGTGCCTGGCTGGGATTTTTGTCCCCTGGGAAATTTGCCTCAGTTCCAGGCCCAGAGCCGACATTCCAACTGTGCCAATTTCCTTCCTAGCAACAGAAGCAATTTGTACCAGTTCAGCATTTTCTAACATCATCTTGTTTGTGGGTTAGAAAAAACAGCATTTTGGAGGCTGTTTTTATTAGTGTGCGGTCGCCCCAGGTTCACGTTTGCCTGCACAAGCAGCTTTATCACAGGACCGCCCAGCTATCCATGGGTATTTTACATGCATTGTCTTCTGCAGCCACGGGCTTGATTCCGGTCTTATTATGGTTTCCACATGGAAAAATGGAGGCTTAGAAGGAACGCAATGTGCCATGGACGCAGGTCATGAAGACCAGGGTTTGAAGTTGGCTTCTCTTGTACGTCTCCAGCACAGAGAAGAATTCCTGTAGGGAAGCCTAGTCCTTGTGTTAGGCGCTCTTGCTCCCTTGACTAGGCTGATGCCTGGCATACTCAGGACAAATCTGTTTAGTAAATCACTGTGCCTCCATTTCTGGATTGTGGTTCATTCCAGATAGAGTCAAGTTGACAGCCAAGTACGGCTATCACCATCACTTTGCTTTGTGTAGGTGTTTATGACGCAGTCCCAGTTACCATCTGGTGCGGGAGAATTGTCTGTATTCTGTCAGTCATGTATTTTAATAAAATGCTGATTGGCCAGGCAGGAAGTAGAGGCGGGTCAACCAGACAGGATCATCTTCGCCCCGGTACTCTTGTCCTCTTACGACCTTTCCTCCTTGCCCGTTCCTCCCAGTCCAGCCCAGACCGCCGAAGAGGCAACATGTGACCTGCCTGGCTGAAAAAGGTACTGAGCCACATGGCTAACATAGCTCAGAATAACGGGTTAATATAAACTACAAGAGCTAATAAGAAGACTGGGCTAATGGGCCAATCAGTTTTATAACTTATGGAGATGTCTGTGTGATTTTCTTTGGGGCTTGTCTGTGGGGTACTGGGCAGGACAGAAACCCTAACAAGCCGGCCCTCATGTGACAACTGTCATCCCACCACGTGACATGGGGAGGAGAGACAATGAGTGATACCTTAGAAAGGAACATATTTAAGGAAAGAGGGGACCGATCCATGAGAAGCAGAACTGTGGTAACCTTCCCCACCTGGGACTGCAATAGGCAGAAGAAATCACAAATACAAGCACCCATGGCCTCTGAGTGAAAGGCTAGCTGCACCAGATACTTGTATATCAGCTGAGCATATGTAACTGTGTTTGAATGTATTCTGCATGTTTTATGCATAGTATTTAACTCTTGCAGCAAACTTCTGGGTGAGCATAGCTGTTGTTCCCCTTCCCAAATGAGGAAACAGATCTTCTGGAAGGCTGACAATCTTGCTGGATTTGAAGCCAGGCCCACTGGTTCCAAATGCTCTTCTTTGCCAAGCTGTTCCAGACTGGAAGAGGGCAGAGTGCATCCAGATTCCTCTTTCTGAGTGGAAGTCCCAGTGGCAAGGGTGGTAGATTGAAGGGAAAGGTGAGCTTGGGCATAGCTGTTCCCAATTAAAAAAGAGAGGTGGTCACTGGACGTGGTATCCTGTTCCCATGAGGGCCTTGGATGTAGTGGAATCACAGAGGTACTTGATACAGGTAGGAGGCGACAGGCCTGAGTTAGGCAGCAAAGGCACCAAAGAGATCCCAGGAAACCTGGCCAGCAGACCTTGTATAGGCTGACTATGACCCTCTGTCTTAGTTACTGTCCTATTTCTGTGAAGGGACACCATGACAACGGCAACTTAGAAAAGAAAGCACTTAACTGGGTGCTTGTTTACCGGAGGGGGTCAGTCCATGATCACCATGGTAGAAAGCATGAAAGCAGGGAGGCAGACATGGCCCTGGAGCAGTAGCTACGAGCTTGCTTCTTATCCAAATTACTGAGGCAGAGGCAGAGAGAGTGAGACTAGGCCTGGCATGAGCTTTTGAAGCCTCAAAACCCACCCCTACTGATACACCTCCTCTAACAAGGCCACACCTCCTAATCCTTCTTAAGCAGTCCACCAACTGGGAATCAAACATTCAAACATGTGCACCTATGGGGCCATTCTCATTCAGACCACCACACACCGCAGCCCTAACAGGTTGAGGCCAGTGATACGGTTCAACATGTAAAGACACTTGCCACTAATTCTAAAGTCCTGGGTTTGGTCCTCAGGACCTACATGGTAGAAGGGAAGAACTGACTCCCCTAAATTGTCCTTTGACCTCCCCACATGTACTGTGGCCTGATCACCTGTGTGACCTGAGGATCCACAGCCTGAGCAGTGGTCAAGGTTGGGCTTCCTAGAGGGACACAGGCCGGAAACCTTAAGGAGGAGATGATAGAGCCATGGCCAGAGGCCCCGGTATATGACTCTCCCTTCTGAAGAGCATCGCAGACACAGAGGAAGAGAAAAGACAGGTTCCTCAGGGGTGTGGGGGGCAGCTTTCAGAAGAAAGTCCCCTGAAGGCAGGGAGCAAGACATGGACCCTCCATGAGGACAGATACCTACCTCCAGGCCACAGGTCAGTGTATTGCAACCTGGTCCTCCATTCAGCCCTTTCTTGGGTAAATAGAACGTCCCTGGGCCACAGGCACACCATTGGTTGACATTGTCTGTGGCTGCCCTCACACTGGGCTGAGTCGATGCCCCAGTGGTGGAGGTTGCAGGGCACCAAAGCCTGGCAGTCTTATCTGGTGCTTCCAGAAAATGGTGGCTAACAACTGAAACAAACGTTCTCCTAAGAGTGGCTGCTATATTTTCTAGGGGATGTTGAGTAGGATGTAGAATTCATTCATTCATTCATTCATTCATTATGTCAATCAACAAACATTTTATCAGTGTTTCCATTAAGAGTACAGTTGACTTGTCTCTGGGAACTGAAGTATGATGCAGACTTCATTAATTCAGTCAATCATTCATTCAGCTAGTCAACAAAATGTTTCAGATTCCACGTGTCAAGAGGTGTGCTAAATTTTGCTATTTTGCTAAGAAGCAAGATCTAGCGTTTCTCCTCCAAGGTACTCAAAGCCCAGGAGGAACTTAGACATTAAACAAGCAATGACACAAACATGCAAGACTCCATACAGGTTCTGTCCCAGAGGATTCCATGAGCTACAGAAAGCTTCTTGTGGCTTCTAAAGGTGACCTGAGATAAAGATCCAAGTGCAAGCAGCTAACTGGGGAGGTGGCTCCAGGGAGTGCCAGCCAGCCATGAGCAAGTGAGCTCAGGAGAGGAAAGCCCATATGGAAAGTAAGCACATGACTTTGTGAACCTCTGGGGACCTCGGTGATGCTGTGAAGAATGTCCCTCAGTGAGCCCACCTGAGAACGGAGCAGCCTGAGTGTCATCTCCCATCCAAATCAGATAAGGACTGCTTCCTCCTGTGGGTGTCAGGTCCCCAGTCCCCATCTTTAGCAAGCCATCCATTGGGGAGCCCCAGGCAGCCTTCTTGTGAAGAGGTGAGAGCAGAGGAACCAAGAGCAGCCAGGTTGAGGGTGACATTTGAGCAGCCCAGGGTCCAAATAAAAACTGGAACTTAACTAGCCGATGGGGTCTTGGAGACCAGTCCTACAGAGTCTGTATCCACCCTGGTAGCAGCTGATCCTTCCTCAAAGTCTCAGGAAATTCTTGCTCCATTACATATACCTGCTGCAGAGGGGACAGGTGTGTCCTAGCCATGATCCTCTCCTCCAGATCCTGATTCCAGCTCTAGTATAGACTAGACCCACAGGGAATGGAGGGTGAACATCCTCCTGGCCGTGGTGGGTACCCAGAGCTCTGAACCCTCTCCTTTCATCAAGGGCTTGCTGCACACGATGTTAGTGAGGCCACAGCAGCTCGCTGGGGATGTCAAAAGCCCTGTCCAATACACAGGACGCAGAGGGAGGAGTCAGATTCTAAAGGGGTCTTGAGATAGAAGACTTGAGTTTGATATTGGCTTTTCTCTGGGTAATGATTATTATGTATTGGGGTAGATGTTCCCAGAAGCCTGGAAACATCTACCTTGAATTTACCTGTGTATTCTCAGAGTGCTACTGGAAGATTGTTTGCCTGTTGTACTGTCCTCCTCTGATAAGTATGAGGGAAGATTGCCAGAGGCTATGTGATGGGAAATGTCATGGCAGATTGATGCAACTGCCATCTGTCAAATGCAAAGATGTGGGACAATGTAGAAGAAGGCCACACACCTCACTTATCCTATGCTTAGTACTTAAATATATAATGGACTCATTATAGCTATTTTTAATAAAGTAGTAATTATACCTTCTTTTTAATTTTTAATTTCAGTAAGTAAATATCAATGGTATAGTATCACACTCAGCTGAAATTTTCATAATAATAACCACTTTTAAAAGATCCAATTCCCAGCACACCAAGAACTAGAAAAAAAAGGGTTCTAAGATCAAAATATTTAAGAACAATATACTCAAAATCTTCAGCTTATGGATCCTAGCAGGAGAACACTCACAGCCCTCCATGGAGGGAGGCAGTTGAGCAGCCACGTTCTGGTTGCCTCTGTAACTGGAACCTTGAAACCTCAGTCCTGCACATTGCTTCGAGCCCAGATTGGGGTGAGGGGTTGTTTGAATGGGAGGTCCCAGTCAGCCAACATAGTGCTCTCTATGCAGCACATGGGTGGAGTTTTCCTCCTGCCTTAGTTTCCTGTCCAGTTGCTATAATAACACGTCCTGTAAAAGCTGCTCAAGGAAGAAGGGATTTTTTTTTTATCACAATTCAGGTGACAATTCTTTATTGTGAGGAAGTCAAAGCAGTAGGAGCTTGCAGCCAGCTGCCTCACATCCATCATCAGGTACCAGCACTTGGCTTATTCTTTCTTTCCTT
>LOEQ01000604.1:48696-80422 GCA_001685075.1 Bramus lutescens | reverse complement strand
CCTTTGGAAGAGCAGGCAATGCTCTTAACCACTGAGCCGTCTCTCCAGCCCCCTTGCTGGAACTAGCTCTTGTAGACCAGGCTGGCCTCGAACTCAAAGAGATCTGCCTGTTTCTGCCTCCTGAGTGCTGGGATTAAAGGTGTGCACCACCACCAACTGGCTATATATCTGAATCTTAAGAAAGACTGATGTGTCACAAGAGTCTATACAGAAGAAAACCAGGCAAAAATTCCCAAAGGAAAATCAAATAAGATGTATAAATAATTCTTATAAGAAAATATCAAATTATTGCAATTACCTTTTAGAAAGTTTGACTACACTAATAAAACATCTTTTAAAATCTACTCTTCTAGCTTTATTTTTAGAAGAGTAATTTTAAAATGCCATTCTAAAGGATTTGTTTTTAATATTTATTGATTTTATGTGATGAGTGTTTTGCCTGAGTGTATGTACGTGTGCCAGGTGTCTGCCTGTGGCTCTAGAGGTCAGAAGAAGGCATTGGATTCCCAGGAACTCAAGTTATGGATGGTTAGAAGCCATCATATGGGTGCTGGGAACGAAAGCCAGGTCCTCTGCAAGAGGAGCAAGTACTTTTAACCCTTGAGCCATCTCTCCAGCCTCAAGAGATTGCCTTTAATTATGAGTACATGTGTGTAACTGTGTGTGTGCACACATATATAAGTGCAGGTGCCCTCAAAGTCTAGAAGAAGACATCAGATACTTTAGAGCTGGGGTTACAAGTGGTTGTGAGTGCCCAATAAGGGTCCTGGGACCCGAACTCAAGTTCTCTTTTGAGAATAGACCCACTATTAATAATAATCACCTCTCCAGTGCCTGAAACTAATGGATTGTTTTCTTTTCTCTACATTAAAGTTGTGTGTGTGTGTGTGTGTGTGTGTGTATACCATATGTGTGTAGGTGCCCATGGAGCCAGAAAACAGCATACCGCTTTTTTGGACCTGGAGTTACAGGAAGCTGTGAGCCTCCTGACATGGGTGCTGGGAACCACACACAAGAGTAGCATGTGCTCTTAACCTCAGAACTCTCACTCCAGGTTCTAAAATTGTTATTCTATGCAAATTCTTAGAAACCGATTTTTCATTATACAGAAATTTTATCTTGTTATTTTTCTGAAGGAAATCTAACAATATTGCAAAGGAGTTTATAATTCTCACAGCTTTGAAGCCAGTCATCGTTTTATTTATAAAAATTAACTCAAGGGAAATAATCACCCATTTGAAAGAAAAAGAATATATACAAACTGTATGTTGGGCAATAGTAGCCCAAACCTGAAAACAGACAAGAAACTCCACAGAGCCTTGGTGCTTCAGCTCAGACTCTGGGGGAAGAATGCCAGCTCACCCAGGGTGCCATGTCATTAAGCTCCAAGCAGGTGTTTGTGAAAGTCCATAACAGCATGGTTGATGTTCATTTGAAACATCTGGGTTCATCACAAATGCCATATCAGGCTAACGCAGGGGAAGAATACCTCAGCCCCGGAGTTGTAGTCTGAATAATGAGCCATCAAAACCCCCTGGCCATCTATGGGCTCCAGAGAATTTGATTTTCTCCTCTGCACCTGATTTTCCCTAACAGAGGTGCACGGCTCAACTTTTAGAAAATCAACTTTTAAGCAATGAGAATATTAAAATTAATTCTTTTATTAACAAGAGTCTAAATATTTTTAAATACTTCTAAATATGTCTATGAATGATTTGGGATAAGAAAATGGCCAAGGGTGTCATTGAAGGCCTCACTTGCTTTTCTATGCCTATGGCAGACATCACAAGTAAATCCCAACACTGTCTCTATTGGGGCTAGGTGCTCCTTGGGCACTCTTGAGAGTTAGTACCAGCGAATCGTTTACAATGCCTATTGTATTCAGTGCCGAAAGGAGCAACCAAATACTGTTAAAGAGACACGAATAGCCTTCTCTATCTGTCAATAAACATGAACAAGTTCACATCCAACTTGAGCCTTTGGACCCATCTCTATAAAGTGCAGATTCTACTGGCCATCTACTGTAAGCAGTTTGGTGACCTCCCTAATTGCCATCAGAGATACTCTATCCAGTAACTGATGGAAGCAGAGGCAGAGAACCACAGACCAGCACTGCACTGAGCTCCAGGAGTCTTGCAGAAGAAAGGGAGGAGGGATTATACCAGCTAGCAGTGGGGTCATGATAGGAGAACCCACAGAGACAGATGACCTGAGCTTATGGGAACTCATGGACGCTGGACCAACAGTCAGGGAGCCTGAATAGGACCAACCTAGGCCATGTGTGTGTGTGTGTGTGTGTGAGAGAGAGAGAGAGAGAGAGAGAGAGAGAGAGAGAAAATCGTGTAGTTTGATTTCTTAGTAAGGCTTTTAATGGTAAGAGCAGGGCCTCTCCCTGGAGCTTAGCTGGCTTTTGGTAACCTATTCCTCATGCTGGATTACATGACCCCACCTTGACATAAGGGGAGGAGCTCAGTCCTGGCCTAACTTGATGTGCCATGCTGGGGGGCTGTCCCTTTCTGGAGATGGAGGTGAAGCAGATGGAGAGAGGGGTAAATAGGAAAAAGGGTGGACAAGAAGAGAGGAGGGAGGGGAAACTGGTTGGTATGTAAAACAAATGAAAAATGTTATTTAAATAAAATAATCAATAAAATGCAGATTATGACCAGCGTCTCCACGCATGAATCCACGGTCACATTTGTCCATTTCTCAGACTCCTTCCTATATTTCCGAAAGCAGCCTGCAGCTCTGCTGTGTGGGCCTGTGGGCATTCCTCCGAGCTGCCCTCCATCCTGGGCTCTGTGTTTCCCAACAGGGGTGTGACTGGACAGTGCTCCTGTCAATGCAGCTTAGAAAGCCTGGCAGCTTTGCTAGCTTCTGCCTATGAGGTACTCAGAGAACATCATCTTCTGAACAACCAAAAGTGTCTGGCTACATGGTGTCTCAGAGAACATCTCCTGAACAACCAAGTGTCTCTAGGTTTCACCAAACGTCCCCTGGCAAGCAAGGCAGCCTCTGATTGCAGACTGCCGCTGTCAATTCTTCTCCATGAGAAAAAAATGGTTCTATTAGAAGCTGAGATCTCCAAAAGGTTACTAGCTATTCAGTAGGGGAGGAGTGGTCAGGCGTCTGAGAATGTGCCCACCTTGCAGGCTTCTCTGGTGATGACGTCCAAAGCGTAGGTCCTGAGCATAGAGCCAACAGGATCCTGCTCTACCGCTCACACCACAGCACCCCTTCCTGGAGGGGACAGCCTCCAATGGAGAGTGTAAATCACCCTTCAGAGCTGGCTGGCCACTTAACATAATGGAATGATTGACAGGTGGATATTTACACCAGGCTGACTAAGTGGGCAAATCAATCAGGTGGTGGCAAGGCAGAGAGAAGGCAGTGGAAGAATAAACAGGTTCCTCATCCATTGCTACCACTCCTGTGAGCACGGTGGAAGATTCTGGAAGGTGACAGTATAGATATCTATCCTGAGGCATTTATGAGAAGGTTCTGGGGAAGCTGTACTAGCTGTTGCCTCTTCTGGGCACTGCAACTTGTTTGCTGGCCTCTGGGTGAGAAAAGTGAGGGACAGGTCAATGCTCTGACGCCGACGGCGACCGAGTCAGCTTTGCCAAATGCTCAGAGGGTTTAGCTCTATGAGTGAAACAAAGAAAAAAAAACTGGACCCCCACTTTTGTCAGAGCCGGCATGATTTCTGCCTTTCAGTTCATCATTTTGGGTTGAAGGGGATGTAACTCAATTAAAGACAGAAACATTAAATACATAGTAAAGCCGCCACATGTGGATAATTTATGGGGGTATTGATTAACACCATCAGTAAAGTATTTACCTTGATCAATAGAGAAGGGTGATTTAAATGTGGAGGTGTCTCCTGTGTTCTGTCAGCCAAGGCTTCTCCTAAAAGCATGCACTTTGTGTGATATATGCCTCAGTTTCCCCCTTGTGACTGCTTCTCTCCTTAGATAACTCCATTATCACACTACGCCCACCCCTCCACACCACGGCTTTAGCTTTGGATCTTTTCAGTTTTTCTAAAAGGGACAGAGCTGAGGACTTTGGGGCTCAGGGGGATATTTTGGTGGTGTTTAGTTTTTGATCGGATGTAGTGTCATTGGCCTGGTGATCTTGATCTTTCAATCATCCTACCTCTGTCCCCCAAGTGCTGGGATTAAAGGTGTGTACTACCTTGGTGGCTTATCAAAATCATGTTTTACGTGGTTCTGGGTTGAGACCTGTATGACCTTGTACTTGCTAGGTGTGGTGGTTTAAAGGGAAATGCCCCTCCTCCTGTAGGCTCACAGGAAGTGCCACTAGTAGGAGGTGTGGTCTTGTTAGAGGAAGTGTGCCACTGGGAGTGGCTTTTGAGGTCTCAGATGGCCAAGCCAGGCTCCGAGTCACTGTCTTTTCCTGTTGTCTGCCGAACTGTATGCAGAACTCTCAGCTACCTCACCATGTCTGCCTGCATGCCACCGTACTTCTTACCATGGTAATGGACTAAACCTCTGAATTTTAAGACAGCCCCAAGTAAATGCTTTCCTTTAGAAGTGTTGCTGTGGTCTTGGTGTCTCTTCACAGCAATAGAGACCCTAAGACACTAGACAAGCCTTTACCACCAAGCTGTGGACCATTTAAGGATCAGTGCACGTGGTTCTTGGCTAGAAGCAGCAGGATGTCCTGAGACGGAGCAGAAGATACAGTCAAGCCTGCGGGCAGTTCCAGAGTGAGAAGTGACCCCAAAGGCAAAATGACCAGGCCCTGTGCCTCCTGCAGAAAAGGTGTGGCCTCATACAAGAGGCCTCCAGAGGCTGGCAGCTCTGCCCAAAACAGCAGCCAGGTCAGGGGTATTGTTACTATTGAGGTTTAAGGGGTGAAATATGACTTTTCCAAGACACTGTGTTTGGATCCTCAGAGGGTTTTGTGGTGACTGCAGAGAAGGACAGGAAGCTTTTGATAACCACTGACCAGGTGGGAGGTGGGAGCCAAATCACCTGCATTTCCGCCCCAGGGGGGGCTGTCTTTCTGGGTGACATTTGTCACACCACTTTTCCTTTCTGAAATACTCTTCCAGACTGAAAATAAAGCATGTGTTTCATTAGGTGTTCTCTGCCTTTCCCATCACCTGAACTTCCTTACCAGAGCCCAGCATCTAGGGCTGTGCCCAGAATCTCCAGGACCATAGCCCAGGACTGCAACTGGTTTCCTCAGAGTCCCCGGTTCTTGTGAACTACTGATTGTAAATGAAATCAGGATCCCCTGAAAGAGCCTGCTACTTCAGAATCACCATGTGTGGACATGTTGGAGGCGGACATTGCCCCAGGCCAGCTCAGAAGATTTAGGTTCAGAGAGCTCATGCAATACTAATCATCACAATGATAATCAATGTGATACATCGATGGTATGGATGGCTCCAAGTCTGCACCCTTTCCACAGAGCCTTCTCCAGTGGAGTTCTTCTCAATAGGCACAGCACATAATTCTCTATCCTTGCATGATTTGTGTCCAGTTGACCTTGACTTCCGTGTGTTTCCACTGCCTTGTCTTCTATACACCTGCCATCATGGTGAGGAGTTCATTACCAGCCTAACTCACTGATCCCAGGGGAAGAATGAGAGACGCATGAAACAGAACTACCCAGCCAAGCCCAGCCCACCTGCCAGACACAACACCATGACCTCAACGAACAGATACAATTAATGTAGCAGTTACAGGCACTTCAATGTGTGTATGTGTGTCATAAGACATGGGACCATTGTTATCCCCATTTTATTGGTGAAATCATGGTGCATATGACTGACATCTATGCTAGGCTCCAGCAACCCTAGAAGATTCTGTTGGAATGGGTGTCATGTTGAGTGGGCTGCAAAAGGAAAAGAAAGGAAGAGAGAGTGCTGGGAACTAGTTTATTATCGTATGAGTCCAAATGTGGAGGACAAGGGTGGAATTATTACTGCAATTCTAACTACACAGTCCCCCCAAAAAGAACGTTCCCCTAGCATGCAAAGATGAGGAAAGGCATAGTGTAGGTGACCATAGCCTTGGCTAATCTGATTTCCTCTTGCCCAGTTGGGATAGGAAAGAGCACCTGGTAAAGATGACCCAGACTGATCCCCACTACAGACGGACAAGAATCCTTGAATTCTGTAGTCCTACTCCACGGCCAATTTCTGCTCAACCACAATCATTGATCATTGATCTATAACGGAGCTTAGGGTGTGAAGAAAGTGAAGTCTCTATAAACCACAACCACTAACTAACTAGGATTACCTATATAGGAACTTGAGGTATTTGGGACCTACTAAGGTCTTTGGTAAAATGCTTACTCTCCAAGTCTACAGAAGTCCCCATCCCTCATCCATTCGGCCACTTCCCGCTTCCCATTGGTTCAACTCCCTTTCAGTCCTCCTTTGACTGGTCTTCTGAATCCCCTGGGAGTCTTTCTCAATGTCTGCTACAATTAGGAACCGCTCACATGGCCCTTTAACTGGACAACTGACACTGCTGTAAACAACTTCCGTGGAGAGAGATGCCTAAACTCAAAGGCCCTGGATGGAAGCCTAAGTTCCAGTGATCACAGATAGGAGCCAGACACAGAGGCCATTCACTGTGGGCCACGCTTGGACAATCCTAACATCTGAGTAGCTCTCTCTCTTTATCCACACAGTGGAGCTGGGAATGACCTCCACTCGCTGGCAAGACAGGAGTGTAACCTTGGAGAGGGAAGGTCCTCAAAACCCTGAGCCTCTCACCAAGGAGCTGGGAACTCACGGTGCCCCCTCCAGTGGCCAGAGGGACTTTGAGGTAGCCCCATTGGAAGAGATTGTCCTGTGCAATCTGAAATCCCACACCATCAGCAAGCACACCTGATGAATGGAAAGCAGGGTGAGGAGGCAGCAGAGTTAAGGAGCATTTTGAAGTGGATGCAGTTTTATTGCTTCTACGTGTTTTACAGTGACTCCTCTGCTGTCACTCCATGACTCCTAATGCTGACAAACTGCTTCTAAGCTGATGTCCTGCAGGGCCTGCTTTGCTGACTGAATCAGAGAGTGGTTACCATACTAATCGCACACCATAGGAATCCTTGCCATTTGTCACAAGTAGATTGGAGCAGGATGCCTGGCTCCAGCCTCTGTCTACACAGTGCACCGCTCCAGGATCCCTGACTTGGAGGGCTTGGAGTAAGTCCTGATCAACTTGGGATCTTCATGGCCCTCTTTTCTTTATCTAGATTCACTTTCAGAGGCAAGGGTACTGACAGAGATATAAGCAAATACATAAAAAAGAAGATGCTCATTTGGTAGGTAATTGGGAGAAAATGAAAGTGCAATGGATGGAAAGTGATGGGCACTCCCCAGGGAGACCAATGTTGCCATCAGGAGGCATCTAGGAACCAGTTATAGTTTTGAAATGTCCCCCAAAGGGTCCTTGATGGAGGCATGATCGCCTTGCAGCCCTGTTGAGTAGTATAGTGTTTGTGAGGTGAATTGATCCTGATGGCTATGGTGTCTTGAATGCATCCATCCACAGATGGCTTCAAAGCTTTGTTGTAAAGCAAGCCCTTCCCTGCCTCCTGGTCAACCTAAGTTGAATAGCTTTGTTTTCCCTCATGCTTTCCATGGTGTTCTACCTCACCACAGGCCCCCAAAGCAATGGAGCCAACAGACCATGGACCAAATCCTCTGAAACCCTAAACCAAAATAAACCTTCATCCCACATGCCTTGTGATAGCATTGGAAAGCTGAGTCACACAAACCCGCATAGCCACAGTAGTAGAAGGGGCAGGGGGAGGGGGGAGTGAATGGGTTCTGCGCCTGTTTGTTGGATTTGGTGATGATTGGTGGAGGCTAAGACCCGGAAGCATGAGGATGACTGTGACATGTTTAGTGTGTCCTTGTGGATGATTGGACAGTTGACCAAGGCCATAAAAGAAGAAAAACAGGTTCAAAGAGAGAGTTGTAATGCCCAAACACAGGCACAGTGCAAGGGACCAGGTGAGTCTGTCAGTGCCAGAGATGTGAGTTTAGAACATGGTATTGAGCTAGCACTGATGTAGGTGGTCACGATGTGCCAGCAAGGGCACACTTGGGATGGACAAAGTCAACAGAAGGGCCTTTTCAAGGAAAGGAAGGATGGAGAAGATGCCCAGAGAGCCCTAGAGATGAGTGACTCCCAAGGGACCTGACCCATAACCAACAATGAAGGAACAAATGAGTAGAGTGGAGGACAGAAAGAATGGTAACCACGGTCTTGTCCCTTTATCACTGACCACAGCAGTTCCTTTGCTAGACCCCTAGAGTCCTCTTATGATAGTATGGAGTCTGGTATATGATAGCATCAAGCCTGGCATGAACTGAAACAGCCCTAGCTGAGGCTGCACTTTCTGAAGCTGGAGAACTCAGCTGTGATCTTTGTACCACTTTACTGCTGATCCATCCTGATCAACCACAAACCCCACAGACTCCTCATAGATATTTTTTCTTTTAATCAAATATGTTCCAAGTGCTCTGTTATACAGTGTGACTCTGATAATAGATAACTGATTCAGGACCCAATGATGCTATTGTGGCTTGGATGCACTTGGCCCCCAAGGGTTTGTGTGTTGGAAGCTTGGTTCCCAGGGTGACAATGTGAGAGGAGATTGAACTTCTACAAGGTAGGCCTTGTGGAAGACCAATAGGTTTTTGGGAGTGTGGTGTCAGAATAGGATGCTGCGGGGAGTTCTTGTAAGAAAGAGTAGATATAAAAGCCCGAGCCTGGCTCCCAGATCACCTCTTCTGGGGTCCCATCTAGCTGGATGATCTCTTCTTCTTGTATACACTACAGCTTTGAAGCCATCTCCCATGAGGCCACCATCAGAATGCAGTAGAAGCCTGCCCCACATTACTATGACTCTAGGATTAAGAGTTTAATAAACAAACAAACAAACAAAAAAGAGCTTAACAAACTTTCTTTTAAACGTTTTTGAGAAAATAATATAATATCATCTCTCCCTTTCCATTCCTCCCTCCAAGTCCTCCAATTACCCCTCATAGTTTCCTTTCTAATTCATGGATTATTTTTACTAATTGTTATTACATTCATATGTATATGTATTCCTAAATACAACCTGTTCACTCATATAATGTTACTTGTATGCATGTTTTCAGGGCTGACCATTTGGCACTGGGCAACCAATTGGTGTGCTCTTCCCTGGGGAAAGCTCTTTTTTCTACTCCCATCTTTCCTCAGTTGCCTACAGTCCTTTGTATGGGTTGAGGCCACATGGTCTTTCCACTGTCCACTTTGGCGTGTCTATCGTTGTCCTTGTTCAGCTCATGTTTAGGCAGTCATGCTGGTGAGACTATGGATATAACTCCTGACAATTCTAGGAGACACGGTCTCACGGGAAAAAGCTGAGTCCCTTGGTGTTTCCAGTCCTTCTGCCCCCTCTTGGACAATGTTCCCTGATCAGTAGGTGTGAGATTTGTTATGTAGATGTGTCCATTGGGGCTGGGCTCCATGGCTCGGGAGTTTGAGTGCTGTGGTTTTCTGTAATGACTTCTATCTGTTGCAAAGAGAAGCTTCTTAAGGAGGGAAGAGGGCTACACTTGCCAGTGGATATAAGGACAGATTTTTTAGGGTGTGGTTAATGTTAGGCTGGTTTAGTGGGGTGGCAGTTGCAGATTTTACTCCAAGATCCATGATTTTACAGGTTTCCAGTACAAGGCATAATTTATCCCTTGTTGAGTGACTCTTAAGTCCAAGAAGAGAGCCCTTGGGTACCGCAAAGCTAAGCATGCCATTACTGTATACTGAGAATTATTGTGACATTCTGGTCCTTGTTGTTGACTTGTTGGTTGGTTCCCTTCTGTATGATGCCTTCTGGTACCATAGAAGCTGGATCTTAGGGAGGAGGCATTAGGGTCTGCTCACATTGAGTGGCCTCTGGGACCCGTGTCTGAAGTTCATGGTTTCTTTAACAATGGGTTTTTACCTTCTACCTCTGGGTGGGAGGGCAACCAAGCACAATCGTAATAGCCTATATGTTTTGAAAGTCTCTGGGACAACCCTGACCAACAGTTCAAAATATGGCTTCTCATGTTTAGAGTCAGGGTTTTTGTTAAGTGGTCTTTGACTCTTTGAAAAGAGCATTGTAAGTCCAAATGAGAAAATTTCATTTAAACTATATAAGTATATTTATACATAGAACTATGTGTATTGTAGGATTTTTAGGTAAATAGTTAAGGGTATGATTCCTTAGGACTTTTTTCAACAACTGTACTGTCATTTTATTCTCCTCCCTCCTTCTGTAGTTACCCCCTCAATTCAAGCCTCCTTTTCCCATTTTTACATTCAAAGCTCTTGTATCCAGCTATTGCTCTCTCCGTTGCTCCTCACTCCAATTCCCTGACCCTGGCAATGGTCTCTTTACATTTTTCCTTTTTCTGCAGTCACCACAGGATATGTATTGACATCTTAAAATTTGAAGCTAGGAGCCTCAGATGAGAGAGAACACGCATTGTACTCAATATGATCTTTTCTGTTTCTATCCATTTACCTGCAAATCTTATGATTTCATTTTCCTTCAGCAATGAATAATGTTACACAGTGTGTATTTTTATTGTCTCTTCATTAATGAGGGACACTTAGGTTGACTCCATTTTCTAGCCATTGTGCCTAGAGCAGCAATGAATGTGGCTGAGCAAGCACCTATGGAACAGAGTGCCGAGTCTTTCGGGCAAATGCCTCAGAGTGGTATAGCTGGGCCATATGATAGGTTTATTGTTAGCTTTTTTAGGATTCTCACACTGATATCCAGAGTGTCAGGACAAGTTCACAACTTCACCAACAGTGAATGGAGGGTTCTCTTTTCCTCACACCCCCTCCAGTTATTGCTGTTGGTTGTCTTGTTGATAATTATCATTGACTAGGGTAAGAGAAAACCCAATGTTTTGATTTGGATTTCCCTAATTTCCAGGGATGATAAACACTTTGAGATATTTTATAGCCATTATTTTCTCTCCCTTTGAGAATTCTGTTTAGGATACAAGCCTTTTTTTAATGAGTCATTTGTTATTTTGATCCTTAGTTGGGTTTTTTAAAATTCTTTCTATATTCTGGATATTACCTCTGTCAAGTGTATAGCTGGAAAAGATTCTCTCCCATTCTATGGACTTTTTCTTCATCCAGTTGATTGTGTCTTTATCTCTGCAGAAGCATTTTAGTTTTATGACATTCCATTTGTCAGTCATCAGCCTAATTCTTAGTTAAATGGAATCCTAGTCAGAAAGTCCTTCCCAACACCTATATCATGTAGGATATTATTGTTGTTGTTGTTTCTGGAAGTTTCAGCGTTTCGGGTTCATGTTGCAGTCTTTGATCTGTTTGGAGTTAGGTTTTGTGCGAGCTGACACATGTGGGTCTAATTCTTCCATGTGTTGACACCCAGTTTTTCCAGCTCCATTTGTTGAAGGTGATTTTGTTTCTCCAGCTTATGCATTTGTCATGTTTGTCCAACAGGAAATGCCTGAGATTGTATGTACTTATGTTTAGGTCTTCAATTTTGTTCCATGTCTATTCTTGTGTCAATAGCATGTTGTTATTACCGTGGCTCTGTAAGACCTCTTAAGAACAGGAATGGTAATTCCCTCCAGCACTGGAAGTTTTGTTCTGGATTGTTCTGGCTATCCAGGGACTTTTGTGATTGCATATAAATTTTAGGATACTTTTTCTATGTCTGTGAAGAATGAGATGGGAATTTTGACTGTGATTGCAGTGTAAGTAGCTTTTGGTAAAAGGGTCATTTTCACAATATTATTTCTGTCAATCGATGAAGATGGGCTGTCTCCTATTTTCGAGTGTCCTTCTCTGTCCTTTCCTTCAGGATTTAAGATTTTCATTGTGGAGGTCTTTTACTTCCGTGGTTAGGTTTATTTCTAGATGTTTTCCTTTCTTTGAGGCTTTTTGAATGTGAATGCAACCATGATTTCTCTCCATGTGTTTGTTGTTGATGTATTGAAAAGCTATTGATCTGTGCAAGTTGATTCTGTACCCTGTCTCACTGCTGTATTTGTTTATAATTTCTAGAAGTTTTCTGGTGGAATTTTTGGGATCCCAAATGTATAATATTATGTCATCTACAAATAGAGGTAGTTTGACTTCTTTTCCTATTTCAATCCCTTTAATTTCCTTATCTTGCCTTATTGCTACAGCCAGTGCTTTGAGTGCAATATTGAAAAGGGATGAAAAGGGACCATCTTGTCTCATTCCTGACTTTGGTGGGATTGCTTTAAGCTTTACTCCATTTAGGATGATGTTGTCTGTGGTTTTCTCATATATATCTTTATTATGCTGAAGTATGTTCCCTCTAGCCCTACATTCTCTAGGACTTTTATCATGAAGATATGTTGGGTTTTGTCAAAGCCCTTTTTCTGCATCTATTGAGATGATCATGTGATTTTTGTTTTTAAGTCCATTTATGTGGTTTATTACATTTATTGACTTGTGTATGTGGACCCATGCCTGCATTTCAAGGGTAACGGCAACTCAGCCATGCTGGATAAACTTTTAGATGTGTGTTTGTATTCTCTTTGCAAGTATTTTCTTGAGCATTTTTAATCTGTGTTTATCATGAAGGCATGTTGGATTTTGTCTAAGACTTTTTCTGCAGTATTGTTCCAATACCCAAACAAGTTAAAAAAAAATACAGCAGAAAAAGAAAACCACTGGCTTTGTGGGAGGAGTTTGGGAGTGTTTCTCCTTCTCTTTTCTCTTCTTTCCTTCTTTTCTTTTTTGAATAGTTTAAGGATCGGCTGAAGATCATCTGTGAACATATGGTAGAAGTCTGTGAATCTATCTGGCCCTGGTGCCTCTTTTTTTTTTCTTTCCTTTTTTTTTAAGAAGGCTCTCTTTACTATTTTAATCTTTTCATTCGTTATGGGTCTATTTAGATTGTTGACTTCTTGGTTTAATTTTGTTCATTTGGCTTAATCTAAGAATTCATCCATTTTGTTTAGGTTCTCCAGCTTAATGGAGAACAGGTTTTTAAAGAATTCCCCAATAATATCTAAAATTCTTTGATGTCTGTTGTAATATTTCCACAGCCATTTCTGATTCTGTTAATTTGGGTCCTTTCTTTTGGTTAGTTGATCCAAGTGTCTATCAATAGTGTTTATCATCTCAAGGAACCAGTTGTTAAACTCATTGTACTGTTTGTTGAGTTTTTTTCATTAATTTCTGCTCTGGATTTTATTATTTCTTGCCATCGAGTGGGTTTTGATTTGATTTGTTCTTTTTTTCCCCAATTTTTGTGTTGCATCATTGGGTCATTTATTTGTGCTCGTTCTGATTTTTTAATGTCAGCACCTAGAACTGTTTCCCTGATTGGACTGCTTTCACTATGTCCCAGAGGTTTCGCTCTGCGTGTTTTTATTTTCATTTAGTTACAAGAAATTATTTATTTCTTGATTTTTTTCTTTTACCCATTTATCATTCAGTAATGGGTCATTTAATCTCATTGAGTTTGTACATTTTCTAGAGATTTGTTTCAGTTTTAAGTTTTATTGTATCATAGTCAGACTACAAGGAGTACTTCAATCTTTTTTAATTTGTAAAGACTTTTTTTTTAGTGTGTCCCAAGATACCATTTATTTTAGAAAATGTGCAGAATGTATTTTCTTTGATGTCTGGTTAGAATATTCTGCAGATATCTATTAAGTTCATTTGATGTTTGATGCCAATTAATTCTTATGTTCTCCGTCTTGTTTCATTTGGTGGTGGTATTGTTGTTGTTCATATGAACTAGTTATTGGAGAAAGAGGGGTATTGAAATCACCTACTCTTAATGGGTTGATGTTAATCTGCATCTTTAAATTCAGTAGTATATTTCTTTTATAAAACTGGGTGCACCAGAATTCAGTAATCCTGCTTAGATTAGTGATGTAGTCTTGACTTTCTATTCCTGTGATGAGAAGGAAATGTCCCTCTTTATTGCTCTTGATTTAGTTTTAAGTCTGTTTTGTCACATACCAGGACAGTGACACCTGCTTGCTTTCTGGTCCCATCTGGTTGGACTATCTTTGCCCATCCTCTTACTCTAAGGTGGTATCTATCCTTAAAGCTAAGATGTATTTCTTTTTTTAAAAAAATATTTATTTATTATGTATACAATATTCTGTCTGTGTGTATGTCTGCAGGCCAGAAGATGGCGCCAGACCTCACTACAGATGGTTGTGAGCCACCATGTGGTTGCTGGGAGTTGAACTCAGGACCTTTGGAAGAGCAGGCAATGCTCTTAACCTCTGAGCCATCTCTCCAGCCCCAAGATGTATTTCTTGCAGGCAGTAGATAAATGAGTTTTGTTTCTTGATCCATTTAGTCAGTCTGTGTTTTTTGATTGAAGAATTGAGGTCATTGAGATTTAAAGTTAGTATTAAAATGTGCTTGTTAATTTTATTTAGCGTGTTGTTGATTTTTGGTGCTGTCATTGTGTTCTCAGTTGTTCTTTGTGTCTTAATAATTTTGGATTTGTATTTCTTTCCATGGCTTTTCTGCCATGTCCCTTCCTCTCTCTAGCCTGAAATGTTGCTTCCTATATTTTCTATAGGTTTGATTTGGTGAATATAAAATTTTAGACTGTTTATGTCATAGAAACCTTTTTCTTTCTTCTTCAATTATGGCAGGTAGTTTTGCTGATATTAGTCTAGTCTGGTCTTTTAGGACTATGAACGCATTTCTCCAGCCTCTTCTATTGAGAAATAGGCTGTTATTCTGATTTTTCCTTTGTGTGTGACTGGCAGTTTTTCTGTTACGGCTTTCTGTATTCTTTCTTTCTTCTGTATGCGTAGAGCTTTAGCTATGGTATGCTGTGAGGATCTTCTTGTCTGGCATTATCTTCTTGGTGTTCCATGTATTTCTTATATCTGTATCGGTGTGCCTTTTCTTCATTTTCTTCTGTTATCTTGTTGAAGATCTGGTCTTTGTATTAATTTGGAATTCTTCTCCCTCATCCATGCCTATAATCTGAAGATTTGTTTTTCTTATGGTGTCCCATATTTCCTATATGTTCCTTTTCTGTTTTTTGTTTCCATATTTCTTGCTTATTTGTTCTAGATCCTCTATTTTTGTATTCTATTTCTAATGGTTTGCATTAGTTGCATCTAGTTAAGTTCTTGGGTTTTTCCGTTTCATCTTCATTTCAGCCTGAGCACTCCTTAGAGTTTCCATCTCCTTATTGACGTCTGTCCTCAAGTTCTAGACAGTCATTTCCTTCAGCTTTGCATTTGTGTTTTCTTGCGCATTGCTCAGACATTTATTCTCCTTAAGTTCTTCAACTCTTAATTTCCCTGAGCTGTGTAGGCAGATTCTTCTGTCTCACCTTCCTGTCCCCAAATAAACACATGGAGACATATTATTAATTAAGAAAGCCCAGACAATAGCTTAGGCTTGTTCCTAACTACCTCTTATAACTTAAGTTAACCCAATTTTTATTAATATATGTTCTACTATGTGGCTTTTACCTCTATTCCATTTTGTGTGTTTGGCTCATTCCACATCTTACTGGCTTCTCTACCCTTCTTCTTCCCAACATTCCCTCTGTCTCGAAAACCTTGCCTAGGTATTGGTCATTTAGTTTTTTATTAATCAAGGAAACATATCTTCACACAGTGTAAAAGAATGTTCCACAACAGAACTACGCCTTGTTTCTTCTTTAAACTCTTCTAAATGCTTTGAAGTTTATGATTGTTCTTTAAAATTCTGAGTCCTGGGGTTGGTCTAGGTAATTCTCATTGGCAAACATTTCTTCAGCAGTGGCAAGTTTGGAGAGAAGATACTAGCTTGATCTTTCATGTTTTTATTTTTGCCATGAGATCTGGGAATACAGACTTCTTTTGTTAGTTCTAAGTCTGCAATGGCAGAGGAGATTGGGGCAGAAGAGAGGATGTACAGCTATGTTGGGCCTAGAGGTTAGAAATGGCTTGGGCAGGATGGAGGGATTTGGAGAAAGAGAGCACTGGGCTGGGGTGCAGGGTGTGCCTCCTGGCCCATGTCTGGAGTGTGCAGGTAGGTCTGTCTGGGTAGAAAGGTTGTATGTGGCATGAGAAGGGCCTGTGGATTGGGGGATGGGCAGTTAGGATCCTGGAGATTAATTATGGTACAGACAGGGGTTGTCAGACTAGGCCAGGGACCTGGGTGTGGGACCCAGGCTATTTCTAACTGGTTGGGAAGAAAGTTTGGATAAGGGGGATCAGAGAGACCGTCTGGGATACTCCCTGGAAAACGATGTGGGAAATGTGACTAGGCAGAGAGGTTAGGTTGGGCTCAGAAGGGACCTGTGGGTGGTGACAGATAGGGTGAGTCCTGGCATAAGCCTAGAATAAGCCTCTGTTTTTTATGAAACGATTCAGTTTCAGTTACCCTGTTACAACAGCGAAAGACGGACTCACCCAGTATGCCTTCACAGACTTCATATCAACTATTTTAATTTGTTTTTAGTTAAATCTGAACATCAAGCAATCAGAAATCAGGTCACATTCCACAAGGTGCTGCATTAACAGAACAGGAAGCTGTCCCGGGTGCTTCAACAGCCTGCTAAGCCTAGAGGGAAGAGAAAAGTACATCACGGGGGCATGGAGAAAAAGCTTTCCAACCATAGCCTTGAGAGAAAAGAAACACTTCAGTGTTTTATGGACTTTCTCTTCCCCCTCATCATTTAAACAACAATAAATGTAACCCATCAATTTATACTATGATCCTTTTATTCCATTATAACCAGGTGCCAAGTGGTTAGGGATTTATGAAGAAGCCATCACAGAGGCCGTAATGAGAGCTAATGCACGGCAGCCCGAACCTCTTGGAAAGGAGGGAAGCCTCAGCAAAGAAGCAGGAGCAGGATCAGTGGCCACAGTGGCGAAGGTTCTGGAATGAACAGAGGAAAGAACTCAGGCAGACTGGGGCTGGGTACAAGGAAAGTGAGGTGGAGGTCCAGCCCTGATTCTGGAACGCTGGGGCTGTGGCCTGAGAAGATTCACCGCAGGACTCTAAACTTCAATTTCTCTGTCTCCAAAATGACACAGGCAGCTGCCAACCCTGTGCAGTGTGACAGCCCTACTCTAAGTGTGACATTCTGGGGGTATCCAGAGTCCTCTTTCTTCAGTTATTTAGTGTTTTTACTTATTATTATTATTCTCAAGACGATTTCAAATGTTTACAGTCTTCAAATATAACTTGGGGCTCCTTGCTTAGAGCTCCATTTATTCAGAAATCTAGTGTCCTATCTATAACTGTGGCTTCTAGAAGGTCACATTGCAAACACCTAACACCTCCTTGGAACCCTGTGCATGGTAACTAATGCCTCACGTTGACTCACTGGCCCTGTAGAGAACCTGAGGCCTGGGCCTATTCATACACTGCCACTCGATGTGCAGAAAAGCTGAAGCAGGCTGTCCTACCTACAAAGACCAAGTGTGAAGCATGTTAGGAGACACGGTTCACTCGGAAGGTAGTATTCCTGTCGGTGTTTCCATCAGACCATTGGGGTGCCAGCAAAGGCCCTGGGCTCTGCGGTTAAGCTCCTTGGTATGAATGTATATTATTTTGCAAATGACATCCGACCCTCAACCTCCATTTCCTCCCATGTAAAATAGATGTGATAATGGTACCCATAAAATAGGTATGATGTGGCCACTGGAATCTTGACTGGTGCTGGTTAAGCTACTGCCCAAGTATAACACACCCCGGACCCTGGTGACTATTAGTTATATTTGGATTTTTGCTAAAATACCTAAGTAACCAGAGGGGGTGACCTTGGTTTTGCCTGCCAAGGATGGCATGGGCTGAGTAGGGAGGCTGATGTCCCTCACGAGCCCACAGCCATATCCCCATGTAAGGAAGCTTAGGTCATATTTGGAAAGGCCCTCTTCCCACTAAGGCATCCACGGATGCCCTTAGCTGGGTAAGTGAGGTGACTAAGGACCTACATGCCTACCAAGGCTACCCAAGAGCAACACAACAGCATCTTAGCATCAGATACGCAACCTGCAAGACAGCAGTTCTCCCAGATCTCTCACAATCTCCAGGGTCTAACATGGAGTGCCCCCCAGCAGCTATAAGGCAGTGGTTCTCAAAGGGCAGGCCCCCAGCCAGCAGCCCATTCCCCAGCTTCACTCAGATCTGCGGGGTGAGAAAGTCTGGCGGTAGGGGGTCCTGCGGTCTTCAACAGCCACTGGGAAGGTACCAAGCAGTATATTAATTTCTGCCTGGATTTGCTCCTAGCTTGCTGAAGGGTCATCAATACACAATATGCTTGATAGTACTTTGCCTATGAAGAATGCCAGGGTAATGGACAGCATTGCCATTCTTAAGAGGTGACAGGTAATGACTGGCTGGCCATTTGGGTCCAGGTGTCATACATATATCTAAAGACTGTAATTAGTTCCCCAGAACAAAGGCACAAACAACACTGGTTTACCACCATGAAGTTACATATCCAAACTCCAGCACCATGGGCTCAGACCTCTACCCCCAAGTTCTTCAACTTCACTACCAATGGCATGACTATTCTCCCCCAGGGTAAGTCTGCTATAGTTTGAGCCTAAGATGCCCCCTTTGAACTGGAGATGTCCCCCTCTCTGTTATGGCTGACTCTGAGACATCTCAAACAGGTTCACCTTCCCCAACTGGTACTGCTATTGAGGAGCTGTGGAACCTTAGTGGACAGGGCTTGGCTGCTGGTAGTATGTCAGGAGATGCAGGGACTCTGGAGGTGACAGTCTGGACCTGGTTCCAGCCATTCTCTCTGTTTCCAGGGCACCAGACTACAACCAGCTTCTGCCATAACTGAGCTCCTCCACCGCACCTTTCTTACCATGGCAGACTAACACCTCTGAGAAGGTAAACCCAAGAGAACACATCCAAAATCATTCTGTGAGGTATTGTGGTCACAGTGGTGTGAAAGTAACCAAGATATTACATTTACGATACGTTACATTTACAGTATGTTACAGATATATTGGTTACCTTTACACGAGGTAAGTCAGGGAGAAGTGTGGGCTTTAGGCACATTGCGATTCAGGCTCAGTCAATTCCAACAGGAGCCAGCTCTTGATTCTGTACTACCTGGGTTGGTGTATGGCAGTTTTAGGCTCTTGTATCCCCAACCTCAGCTCACAGAATGAGAAGCCCCTTCTCAGGCCACTCAAACAAAGGCCCTAGAGTTCAATCAGCCTGGCTCTGGTTGGTCTAACTTGTATCTCAGCCTCATTCTTTAACCAAACATGGCAAGGATAGAAAGAATGGACAGCCTGTCTCCATCACAGGTTCTTCCCCTGAGATGCCAAAACACATAGGTAGAAAGTGAGGTGGGGTGAGCCTCTCTAGATCAAGAGCCTCCAAAAAAAAAAAAGGTGTCAGGGATAGAGAGGGAGTCACGAATGGAATCCCAGGGCCTGGCCTACATCTCTTCCTGATGTAGGCTGCAGCATTCCCGGCCCCAGCAACAGCTCCCAGGAGACAGTTCAGAGGAGAGGGCCCATGCAAGAGCAGATAGGAGCGGATGTGTGTGCTGGCCTCTCTGGAAGGTGGCATCAGGCAGGAAAAGCAGGGTCTGTTCTTCCTTCTGGCCATGTCACTGTAATCCAGAAACAAACAGGCTCAGACGCCCTCACAGGAGCTTCCCACAGCCTCACCAGCCCCTAATCTCCTCCTTGGGATTTCCTGCTGCTGTGCTGGAGTGTGTGCCCACGTGCATGTTTTCTCTGGAAAGGTCACGATCCTTCCACAGCATTTCCCTCGGTGCAAGACGTGTGAGCTGCGGAGGTTGCAGGGATCATACATATGACTCTGGAGTGTTTCTATTAGTCTGTGCCTATAAAGGACAAAATGGGGTGTGACTGGTGTCAGAGGGACAGCTCCTGCCTGTCCTGTGCTCGCTATATAGCCGGCAGTTTTCTCACAGCAGTTTTGGAAGAAATCACTTGTACCAGTTTCGTTTGATGGAGAAGCAACACAAGTAGGTTGTTCAAGTCCCATAGTTCGTAAGTTGTGGGATCAAGACTCCAGTCCAGGAGATCTGGCTCCAAGGCTAAACTCACAATCATTTCATCCAACCTGTGATTGCAAGTATATCATGGCAGCGACATCAAGCACCCTTCTTTAGTTAGGTTAAGGAGAACGTGTTCGTTTGTGAGAAATAATAAGACAGCAGTTTTTTAAAATGTGGTATAGATTCCTTCAAGCACCTCTATCTAGGTGGGGAAGCATTGGGACCCCTGAAGCCTTGGAGGGTCAGTGCTGAGCTGAATTCCATGTGTCTGTCCCCAGTGACCTGCAGAGAGCACGGGGGCCCTGAGGTGAGGCTTTTCTTCAGGCACACACTGAAAGGGAAAGGAAGCCTGGTGGTGGTGGCACACGCCTTTAACTCCAGCACTTTGGAGGCAGAGGCAGGTGGATCTTTGTGTGTTCAAGGCTAGCCTGGTCTACAGAGTGAGTTCCAGGACAGCCAGGAATACACACAGAGAAACCCTGTCTTGAAAAACAAAAACAAACATCAACAATGAAGAAGAAGAAGAGGAAGAAGAAGAAGAGGAAGAGGAAGAGGAAGAAGAAGGAGGAGGTGGAGGAGGGGAGAGAAAGAATGAGAAGAAAAGTTTCTTCTCCTTAAGACATGTCCTTCACACCAGTGATGGGCTGAGCCCTAAGGACTAGGAAGAAAGTAAACTTTTCCTGTTTCTTCCCCATGGTCACACAAATGCTAACTAATGCACCTTCTTCACAGTACAGGGAAAATACCCTAGGTCACCTGAACCATAAAACCAAATGTAAGTGTTAAGGTTGCTATAGAAATAATAACGCTAAATCTCCATGGTTGACACTTTGTTTCCTAGGTGAGATTCCAAGTCATAAGCAAACTCACGACAAAAACATGTGAGTTGATCACATTGCGATTGAAAGAGCTTGGGTTCCAAATGCTTTCACTGAGAAGGTAAGAAGAGAAGTGGGAAACACTATACAAATTCTCCACCTGAGGAAGAGGTGGCATGCAGAATACAAAAAGGACGCTTGCAACTCCGTGGTTAGATGACATCCAGGCTTTCAAACAGGCAACGCTTGGATTGCCATGTCTCCAAAGCAGCTATGCAAATAGGCAATAAGCTCATGAAAACTTGCTTTAGGTTTTCAACCAGGCAAGGAAGGCAAACACAGGCCTACCAGGAGTGCTATAACCAGGGAGACAGAGAATAACAAGGATGTGGAAAAACTAGAAACCCCATAGCCTGCAAGTTGGGATGAAAAATGGTAAAAACCACTTGGATGGCCAGCTTGGCAGCTCCTCCAATGTTCCGCACAGAGTTATCGTATGACCCAGTGGTCCTCATAGGTACATACTGTGAAAAAACGAAAACACATGTCCACATACAAGACTGGAATTCTTCACAACAGAGCTACTCAGGGAGAGCACACAGCCTGTCCTCAAGGAGTTGCTGAACAGAGTGTTCAGTGTCCACACAGCAGAATATTATTACTTAGCAGAAAAACAAAATGGGCATAGCAACGTTCACCATGGCCACCACAGTGGGAATGAACTTTGACATGGTTGTATTAAGTGATAGGTTGGTAAGAGACCACACATTGTGGAATCCATCTGCTCAGAGTGCTCAAAATAGATCAGTCTGTAGAGATGGGGACAGATCTGTGGCTCACAGGGGAAGAGGGGAGCAAGGAGCGACTTCATGAATAAGAGCTTCCTTTCTGGGGCAATGAAGATGTCTTCCTCCTGATGGTGGTGGCTGTGTGGCCCTGAGGAGATATTGATACCAGAGATCCTTCACTTTAAATGAGTGCATCTGTGGTCTGTGAATCATCTCTCAAAGCTGTCTTAACACATCCAGAGAACCATACTTTTAAAATTAGTCAGATGTTAGATCTGTCTTTTAACACAATAAAAAATACCTTGAGAAATACATTTAAAACCTTAGTGACCGTTGCAAACAACAGAGCTTGAAAAAGGCAAACCACACTGAAGGGAGTCCTAGCAAGTGCCACCTTACCCAACTGGTAAGGGGTAAGGTTGCCAGCAGAGCTTTGTGTGAAGATGTTCATATGCCAATATAACATGGAGTCCTGCTTGTTGGGGTTTTTGTCCCACCTGGTCCCCCAGCCGTTTAGTCCCAGAGAAAATCACACAGAGAGTCTACATTAGGTTATAAACTGATTGGCCCATTAGCTCCGGCTTCTTATTAGCTCTTGTAGCTTATATTAACCCACTGTTCTTATCTATGCTAGCCACATGGCTCAGTACCTTTCACAGCAGGGAAGGTCACATGTTGCTTCTTCAGTGGTCTGGGCTGGACTGGGGGAATCAACTTCCTCCTTCCCAGAATTCTCCTGTTCTCATCACTCCACCTCTACTTTCTGTCTGGTTGACCCACCTATACTTCCTACCTGGCCAATCAGCATTTATTTAAAACATGATTGACAGAATACAGACAATTCTCCTGCACCATGCCAATCCAGGAAGATGGGAAGCATGCCATTCCTTCTGCCGTGTCCCCTCTCAGGCCATAACATCTGTCTAGATACACCAGACCAACCCCTAGTCAGGGACATCCTACAGAATGCCTCAAAACTGTCAAAGGCATGCAAAACAAAAACCCAGGGAACCGTCCCAGACCACAGAAGATGCACAAGAAGAGACAGGTAAGGGCCATAGTACTCATCCACCGCCACGGGGAGGCAGTGCTCTTCTGACAGGCCGGCTGTTACTTAACTATAATGGCCAATTTGAGTTCCTCAGAGGCCATAATGCCATGTGGCTCTGTAAGATGCTGATGCTCCAGGCACTGACTGAAAGACATGGAAACTCGCTCTGTCTTGTTTAACTTTTTTGTAAGCCTAAGACTGTTCCAAAGCAAAGTATTTTGAAGTAATGGGGAAGCAATGACTTCATGAAACTTCTTTGTTTATACGTAGGTCCTTATTTACTATGAACACAATGTATGTGGCATAGGCATATATACAATACATGAATAAACAATCGTTTTCCCTGTTAGCAACACATGGGGTAAGTGGGCTCTGTTTAAAGCCAGGACTCAGTCTCCCTCAGTTCGTGATTCGTCACCATCATTGATCTGGATGGACCAGACTCACAGTGATTACCTGGTTACTGAATTTTCCTACCTGCCATTTCCTCTTTCCTGACAACAGCTCTTCAAGTGTGTCCCTCCATAGATGCAAATACACCTGCAAAATTTACCTTCAAGGCATTGCACCTTCCATCACAACATGTTTTCTACTCTGTGTGTGTGAGTTTATGTTGGTGTATGTGCATGTGTGTGAGGGTGTGTGTATGTGTGCGTGCATGTGTGTGTACAGGCATGGAGGCTAAAAGAGACCATATGGTGTCTTGTTCCACTATGCTCCACCTTCTTCCTTCAAGACAAGACTGCTCATTGAACCTGGACCCAAGCTGCTGGCCAGTATGCTTAGTACAGTGTGATCCTTTGGTCTCTGCCCCTCACAGTGCTGGTGTTAGAGGTATGCACTCTGCCATGGCTGGATTTCCACACCGGTGCTGGGTATAGTCAATTAGATCCTTCTGCTTAGAGAACAGGCATCCTTATACACTGAGCCTTCTTCCCAGGCTCTGGGTGTTTATTGGTGGTTTTGTTTTGGTTTTTTGTCCCCTCCCCGAGGTAGGGTCTTACACTGTAGCCCATCAAACTCACAGCAATCCTCCTGCTCCAGCCTCCATAGTGCTGAGATTAAACTGAGCCACCATGCTAGGTTATGATGTACTTTTTAAAACTAGTACCACAAGTTGAAACTGCAGCCCTCCCAGTACGCAGGCGCCAGTCTATTCTCACTCCCGCACATGTTTCCATGGCAGGGCTTCTCGGTTTTCCCAAGAATGGGCCCTCAACTTATCTCCACATTCCACCATCAGGAAATATACCACAATGCGTTTCCTCTTGATAGTCCTTCAGGACAGGCTTCTGTGGGAATGTCCTCGGGACATGTACCCAGAGCCAGATGGCCTGGGCCTTGGGGTTTCTGTACCCAGGTTAGTCAATTACATCATCGCAGGTCAAGAGGGTGTTCACCGACACAGTCGTCAGCTTTTCGTGTTCCCCAGGCATGGTGCCTTGACATATAATCGGACCTGGATCTGTGAGAGGCCAAAGGGCAAACGCAGGAGGCAGCCGCCTGTCCTTGGCTAGGATGCGCGAACCCTCGCTCTGCGCCGTGTGGTTCTGCGCATCCTGGGACTTTGTGAATGGGATCAGTTCATTTCCTTTTTGCAGCATCGCTTTGGGGCAAGTATCGTTATTTTCTTCTCACCAGTGAGGGAATGAAGACCACATGGGCTTTGGATCCCTGAACGGTACTCACTCGTGTTTATGCTAAGGGTTAATTACAACATAAACAGCACTCAAAATAGCTCTTTCGGAATCCAATCAAAGCGTCTCTTGGTGCTCTGGATCCTAGAGGGTCAGAAGCTGCCCAAGCTAAATGTGGATCTTCTAGAAGCTGTACTTATAATGCTTAAGCAATGGGTCTGGGGGATGGACGCCTTGGGAAACCCATGAACAGTGTTTCTCTGGGGGCTAAAGTTTTCGCGGTGGATACTTATCCACACGGGCAGAAGGAAGCCTTCTGTTTTCCTGCCCAGTAGAAGTCCATTTCCATTTTTTATCTTTGGATTCCCACCAAGCCACCTTGCTTGGGGGGGCGGGGGGGTGATGAAGAGCAGAGTCAATGTCAGTGCCCCTCTGCAGCAGGCCCAGCTGCTCTCCAGGCAATTGAAATGGAAGAAAAAAAGAAAAGGATGGAAAACCAAATCCATGGGCTTCTCGCAGAAGAGAAAAGAGCTCAGGCCTGGCCTGGCCTGCCTTCTTGCCCTCATCCCCACTGATTCTCCACACATGAGACATTCATTTCCCAGTGGGCTCCTGAGTGTCTCCCTGGCTAGGCACCCTGTCTCAGCCTAGACCGTCTGAAGTGCCAGCTTCCCTGCAGGGCAACCCCAAATATATGTAGCTAGCTCACACTACTCCCCCAGCTATATGTGGCTAACTCATTGTCCCAAGCTATATGTGGCTAGCTCATTACTCCCTGCAACTATAGGTAGTTGTGGTGAGTCCCCCATATATATGTGGCCAGCTCACAACTCCCCACACCAGCTACATGTAGACAGCTAACTGTCACTTTGCTACATGTGATCAGCTCACTACTCCTAGTTATATGTGGTCAGCTCACCATCCCCCTGCTATATGTAACAAGCTGACTTCCCCCAGCTATATGTGGCCAGTTAACTACTTCCCCTAGTTATACGTGGTCAGTTCACTAGCCACTCCCCCATTACATGTGGCCAGTTCACGACATCCCCAGCTATATGTAGCCACCTCCGTGCTCCCCCCAGCTACATGTAGCCAGCTCACTACACCCCCAGCTGTATATGGCCGGCTCACTACACCCCCCCAGCTACATGTGATTAGCTCATTACTCCCCCTAGTTATATGTGGTCAGTTGTGGTCAGCTCACTACCCCCCCGGCTCTGTATGGTCAGCTAACTGCTCCTCACTTCAGCTATATATGACCAGCTCACCAAGGCAGGAGAGCAGCCTTTTGGCTGCCTTTGTCTTTACTTTCTCCTCCAAAAGAGGTAAATTACCAGGACAGGTAGGGATCCAGACTCCAGGGTGATCCAAGGAACCCTGGGAAACACTGAGATAGGAATGGTTGTGAAACCTGGCCCCTGTCCTCTCAGAAACCAAGTAAGAGGCATTTCCTGCCAATATGTCTGCCGCATGGGCTGAGGGCCTTTCCTCCCATTTTGGCGCAGGACACCAGGATAGGGGAATTTGCTTTTAAAGTATCTTTTTCAATCTCTTGAAATAAATCCCTCAGCAATTACTAGAGCTTGTGACCAGGGGTATGGCTCCTGGAGAAGGGCAGGCCACTTATGGGGCCGCTCTCTCCACTGTGGAGCCTCTGTGATATTGGAACCATAAGTACAGCTACCCAACAATGGCACAGGCTCCCCCTTGACTTCGCCTGGGGCTTCTGCATCAATAGCATGGAGGCTCCAGCCCATATTCAGGGGTTGAGCATTCCAGCCTGCAGACTATAGGATTAAGAGCTATGATTAGGCTGGACTTCTGATCTCCAAGGGTTTAAGGAAGATGAGAGATGTCCCATGCTTGCTGTGGAGTCTCTCATACTTCCCTTTTGAAGGTATCCATAAAACACAACTCTTGCCTTCAAGGGAATAAGAGGGTATTTATTTTAAGCCAAATATGGGTGGCCCCACTACAGGAGGAGGGTGTGTTCAAATGTGAAAGCCATGACACAAACTTTAGAATCACAGAATGAAAGAAGATCATCAGTCAAGGCATTTGCCACATACATTGGTGAGGGCTGCGGGTGGACAGGGTGCAGAGAAGTGGTGGAGTTTCCGTTACAGGCCTCGGGTGCAAGTAGCTGGGGTACAGAGAAGAAGTGTACGGGGGAATCTCTGCTATATGTCTCAGACATCGTCTGATAGCAGTCTTCGGGGTTGGTGACAGCGATCTAGCTCTCTGACAGCTGAAAGAATGTTAGGTCAGATACAAAGGTGGGCTACTGGGGGGTTGGGGGGGCTAAAAGTAGCCCAAAGCAATTTGGCTTTGGGTCTACAACATTCCGACTCTCTGTAGCTAAAATGTCCCAATCCGTTGTCAGCCTCGTAGTGTCCCCAGCACAGCCACCACTTTTTCCAGGACTGCATTCCCAGGTCTCTGTCTTAACCGAGGTGTTGGGTAAAGGTCCCAAGGCCTCCCCCTTTTCATTCAGATCATCTGTTTACTCAAAATTCTACTGTTTCAGTGTGCCTACATTCCCTGCTTCCTTCCCAGGTGTCCCTGGGCAGCTCGGAAAGCGAACCCCACCCTAGTCACCCTTCAGCCAAACTGTACACGTAGATATCTAGCGCATTTAACCTTTTTTTTTCTTCATACGGTTCTAATTTTACATTTTCCAGGGCATTTTGGACTTGGCAGAATAGCCTTCGTCTGTGAAGAGTAGAAGTTAATTATCAAAAGCTGAGTGGGAGCGAGCCATCCATCACCCATGACACACCCCTGCCTGTGTTCATTTGAGAAACAGTTTTTGTGTGGAGGGTTCTTGGAAGAAGAGGGGGAACAATGTCAGAAAAATAGAGAGGGTGAAGGAAAAGAGAAAGAGAGAAATGAAAGAAAGAAATCCGTCTTGGCATCCATCGGCTCACAAGGAAAACACCTTAAATCAAACTGGAGAGCTTGGGGGGTTAAGGGCCGCAATGTTCCTTCGACTTCTCCCCCACCCCCTTCTTGTCACCTTTTCAAAAAAAACTTTGTTTGAAGTTGGATCCCAAACGCCTCAAGCATGTGAAAGCTTTTCGTGTAAAATGTCTCCAAAGGTGAACGCCATCCCTAAGGTGAGATTTGCTTTACAGTTCAGGCCTGTCAGGGAAGTCACCCAACTACCAGGTTCCAGTGCTTTCTTTAAGAGCAGGGTTTTTAACAGCCAGATAAATGTTCACAGAGACCCAGCCCAGCTGCACAGCGACACCCAGTGGCTGTGTTAAGAAATGCCCCCACCACACCCCAGGGAGGCCACCCCATTCTTGACTGCGACAAGGCCTGCTCCCCGAAGTTTGCCGGTTGAGTTGTCAAATTTTTTGTTCTCAGAGTCCCTGTGCTTGTATGCAAATGGGCTAGTCTGAAGCCAGCCTTTCCTGGGGGCTTTTAAATGAGATGTACGGGGCAACGTATGTAGTGACACCTCCATGGGTCTAGACGTGATCCCCATCAGAGCTAGCCCTAGCGCTCTCCAAGGCCCTGACAAGTTCGACCAGTCACTCAGAGGATTCCACAAACTTCTGGCCAGTGGATTGGGCTATCTCCTCCTCGAGGGGAAGGTGGTTTTGCCCATTGGTTTGTGTTTGGCCACTGCTTATTTAGCTGAACCTGTAGGTCCTCTACTGTACAGCAACAGGGTTGCGCAGGCTTTCTCCCACAGGGGGCGCTGTGAATGCTTGACAGTGGCTGTAGTTCGGCCCACATGTTCTGGAAATGCCTATAATTTCTAAGCATTGCAGGCTCCTTCAGAACACACACACAAATCATTTTTCTAGGTTAATTTTCCTTTCTTTGTGCTTATTGTCCTTACTGTATATAATGGATAAGACATTTCTTTCTGACCAGTGAAGGCTTTGTGGAAGTCTGCATGGTGGGCGATATTCACAGTGAGCTGATAGGGTCCAGGGTTGTACCTACCTAATCCAGGGGCAAGATGGGAGTTGGCCATTTCCGGTGGGTTCGATTCAGTGAACACTAGCTCAAAAAGGCTCAGGCCACTACAACAATCCTTGAGAGAAGACTCCTAACAACCTAATGACAATGGTCACACGCTCCAGAGAGATTCTGTCTTCAGGGACGCAGCCAGCGACATTACTGGTGTCTACCCTGCTGAGCACCTGCACGGGTCAAAGTGTGTAGTGAGGCCTCCATGGGTCTAGACGTGACCCTCATCAGAGCTAGCCCTAGCGCTCTCTAAGGCCCTGACAAAATCTGGGAGGACCACTTCTCAAATCTGACGCAACAGAATGGAAACTCGTGCAGACCGTAAAAACACCAGTGTGCATGGGGCAATCCATTGTTCTGTCCACAGACCGTCTGCTGACACGCTTCCCACTCATTCCCTCGGTCCAAGTCTCACAATGTCACGTGGTACTGCTATCCTCGTGGCTGTGCAGATTAGGAAAAGGAGGCACAGAGTGGCTGTTTTGGTGGAAGATCACTATTTCCTGAGAGGCAGAAGTAGGTTCCTCACTAGGCAGGGGTGACCCCAGAGGCTGCCTGTGTTAGAGCCACACAACCAGGTCTTTGATTAGACTCTTTTTGAGGCTTGTGGTTGGTTGCTTGGTTTAGTAGGTCTGAATGTGGAACCCGGAACTTTACATGTGTTACATAAGAACTCAACCGCTGAACCGCACTGCGAGCCCAGTAATGCCTTCTGTAAAACCACTGATTCATACACATTTCTATGACAAATAAAATCCACAGATTGTCATGGTAATTTGCGAGGGCATCATTGCTTCTATCTAGGAGTTGAAATGCAAGAAGGTATAAAGTGACCTTTCTTCAAGCAGAGTGCCTGGAGCCAGCTGTGGACGCTGAGTACCACTACCCTCTCCAGACAGCAGAGGCCCTGTGCTGGGCAGCACCAGGTACCGGCTAGAGCAGCACTCCTAGGCTGGTACCTTCACCTCCACAGGGCATACCCATACCCTGCTCCCTGAGCTTGCAGGATCAGCCTGGACACTCAAGGGGGGGCTGTCCCCTCCTCTTACCCTTCCTCTTGAGTCTCCTAGTCATTGCACAGGTGACATGGAGAACGTGGGAAATAATTCAGGGACATGATTTACACAGGACTAAGGGCAGCCAGGCCAAGGGGAAGTGAGGATGCTTCCACTCATGAAGAAGTCAGTTCAGGAGTGGCATGGCAATGTGACCCCGCCCATGGAGCCAGGCCAACTGCCTTGCCATCCATTAGCTACCCACTATGGTGGTTTGAATGAGGCACCCCTCATAAGTCCCCAGTAGGCGGTTCTTTGGTAAGGATTAGGAAGTATGGCCTTGCAGGATGAAATACATCACATAGAGGCCTTGAAGTTTCAAAAATCGTGCGTAGCTCCCAGTTGGCTCTCTCTGCTTTCTGCTTGTGGCTCAAGTTGTGAGTTCTCAGCTGATGTTCATGTCACCGGGTGTCAGCTCTAACAGCGTGGACCCTAACCCCTGAAATCGTGAACCCCCAAGAATCTTCTTTCTTTGGTTGCTTTGGCTTTTAAGTCGTCACAGCAACAGAACAGTCACAGGACTGGTGCTTCAGCACATGGTGTCTGCCCCCCTGTGGACTTGTACCACACAGGACTGTCCTGCCAGGTGGGGTCTTCCCAAACTGCCCTTGCCGCTCTTCACCTACAATGCCGTTTACCCATGTGACAGATCGCCACAGTCTTCCCAGAGCACAGGTCAGATCTCATTTCCTGCTCCAAAGCATCCAGGCCTCTTGGCATTTGCAAAACCAAGGCCTAGGTCCTAGATGAAATCTCTAGCTCTCTCTGTTCCTTCCAAGGACCCTCCAAGCTCCTTATGCTCCAGCCAAAGCCAGTACAGCCTGCCTGTGATATTTGCTTGTGTGTTTCCTTCCACCTATGGGGCTGTCATACTACACAGCTCTATTAGAATAGCACCCTTCTGGAGCTGCAAACAGCAAACTCTGCACTAGCCCTGGCCAGCCGGGTCACATATCCTGCTATATCTGCCCTAGTTGAAAGTAGGATTTTTCAACAGCAATGCTATTGGCTTTGTAGTAGGGCAAGAGCCCTACTCACTACAGAATTTTTAGCCCTGCCTAGGACACTGCCTCCACTCAGTCAGCACCAGCCAAAGATATCTCTGAGGTCTTGTCGCCTCTAATTGAGAACCAGTGAACTAACTTGAGGCTTCACCTTCCAAGCCAATCACTCCACAGAGCAGAGAACGGACTTGCTTGCCAAGTACCCTGGACCACGCCCACTGACCCTCCATCAAGATGCTGAGCTTTCTCCTTTAAATATATTTTCTCTCCTGACAAGCTAATCACCTTGGGTTGGACTTTGTAACTGTGTGTCTCCCAAGGACGAACATAAAACAGAAATTCAAGAAACCTCAGCTAGTGACTGGGGGCCTTGGCAGGAAAGCAAGTTTCAGACGTGCTTTGTGACATCAGGGGTTTCTGCCACCTCAGAGGACACCCTTGGGGACCTAGTATTTCACCCATAGCCCAGTGTCCATGCTCAGAGACACAAATCCACCCAGGTTTAGCCCATTATTCCAATCTTGCAGAGAAGTTCTAGAGTTTGGCGAAATCCTGCAGTGAAATATTGTTAAGCGATCTGGCTTGTCAAAAATGGGGGGGGTGCATTTAAAGTTGAAAGTCAGAGGCCTTCTAAAGCAAGGCAAGAGCTCAGCGGATGGATGGGGCAGCTGGCTTCCATTTAGGGGAGGTCCAGAGGACCTTAGAGTCTGTGATGTAAATGAAGAACAGAGGCCCCAACAATTTAACTGTCATCGTTGTAAGTGCTCTGACTGGCATGGCCACAGGCCCAAGCCTCCACTCCATCTGGGCAGCTCCGAGCCTGCACTGCAAGATGAAAGGGCCAGGTCGGGTCCCTGCAGGCAGACATTATCCTACCAGGGACCAAGGATGGGGCCTGACAGCAAGCTAGCCGGGGAGGGGCAAAGAGGGTCCATGGGTACCCAGATCCCTGGGTGACAGGAGTGCCACTCTGTGGTGCCCTGGGCTTTGACTGTGGGAGCCACTGGGCTGCTCTCTGATGTCTATCTGACTGTGCCCCTCCTTTCCCTGCAGACATGCCTCACGTCCTCTCTCTGTGGACCAGCGCTGGTGTCTCTGCTCTTGTCTGTCACCTGCTCTGTGTCTGTCTGTCTCTCTCCCTGAGTTTCAGCTGTCTCTCCCCAACTCACTTTCTCTTCTACATCTCTCTGCCTCTCTTCTGTCATGTTTCTTCTTTTCTCTGTCCCCTATCTTCTTTTTTAAATTCATTCCTCTTAGCCTCCTGTTTTGTTACTAGTGAGCGTGTATGCATGCATGCTTGTGTGCCTCTCCTCTCTCTCTCTCTCTCTCTCACACACACACAGACACACACACACACACACACA